>RCUC01166357.1:0-100753 GCA_003697995.1 Taxidea taxus jeffersonii | reverse complement strand
ACTATTATTGTATTCTTGTCAATGTGTTTCTTTGATTTTGTTATTAATTGGTTTATATAGTTGGCTGCTCCCATGTTAGGGGCATAGATATTTAAAATTGTTAGATCTTCTTGTTGGACAGACCCTTTGAGTATGATGAAGTGTCCTTCCTCATCTCTTATTATAGTCTTTGGCTTAAAATCTAATTGATCTGATATAAGGATTGCCACCCCAGCTTTCTTCTGATGTCCATTAGCATGGTAAATTGTTTTCCACCCCCTCACTTTCAATCTGGAGGTGTCTCCAGGTCTAAGATGAGTTTCTTGTAGGCAGCATATTGATGCGTTTTGTTTTTTTATCCATTCTGAAACCCTGTGTCTTTTGATTGGGGCATTTAGCCCATTTACATTCAGGGTAACTATTGAGAGATATGAATTTAGTGCCATTGTATTGCCTGTATGGTGATTGTTACTGTATAATGTCTCTGTTCCTTTCTGGTAATACTTTTAGGGTCTCTCTTTGCTTAGAGGACCCCTTTCAATATTTCCTGTAGAGCTGGTTTGGTGTTTACAAACTCTTTCAGTTTTTGTTTGTCCTGGAAGCTTTTAATCTCTCCTTCTATTTTCAATGATAACCTAGCTGGATAAAGTATTCTTGGCTGCATGTTTTTCTCGTTTAGTGCTCTGAATATATCATGCCAGTTCTTTCTGGCCTGCCAGGTCTCTGTGGATAAGTCTCCTGCCAATCTAATATTTTTACCATTGTACGTTACAGACTTCTTGTCCCGTGCTGCTTTCAGGATTTTCTCTTTGTCGCTAAGACTTGTAAATTTTACTATTAGATGGCGGGGTGTGGGTCGATTCCTATTGATTTTGAGAGGTATTCTCTGGGCTTCCTGGATTTTGATGCTTGTTGCCCTTGCTATATTAGGGAAATTCTCTACAATAATCCTCTCCAGTATACCTTCTGCTCCTATTTCTCTTTCTTCTTCTTCTGGAATCCCAATTATTCTAATGTTGTTTCGTCTTATGGCATCACTTATCTCTCGAATTCTCCCCTCGTGGTCCAGTAGTTGATTGTCTCTCTTTTGGTCTGCTTCATTATTCCCTGCCATTTGGTCTTCTATATCACTCATTCTGTCTTCTGCCTCATTTATCGTAGCAGTAAGAGCCTCCATTTTTGATTGCACCTCATTAATAGCTTTTTTTATTTCAACTTGATTAGACTTTATTTCTTTTATTTCTCCAGAAAGGGTTTTTATTTCTCCTGACAGGGTTTCTCTAATATCTTCCATGCCTTTTTCGAGCCCGGCTAGAACCTTGAGAATCGTCATCCTGAATTCCAGATCTGACATATTACCAATGTCTGTATTGATTAGGTCCCTAGCCTTCAGTCCTGTCTCCTGCTCTTTTTTTTGTGGTGAGTTTTTCCGCCTTGTCATTTTGTCCAGATAAGAATCCGCTGTTCTCCTTGTTAAGTGAACTTGGTCTTGGCTGTATTTCTTTGATCTTCTGGGGGAGGGGCCTGTTGTAGTGATTCTCAGGTGTCTTTGCCCCAGGCGGAGTTGCACCGCCCTTACCAGGGGCCGGGCTAAGTAATCCTCTCAGGTTTGCTTTCAGGAGCTTTTGTTCCCTGAAAGCGCTTTCTGCAGAGTTCCGGAGGACGGGAATGACAATGGCAGCCTCCCAATCTCCGCTTCAGAGAAGCCGAGAGCTAGGGGCCCCAGTCTTCAGTACGCCTTCAGAGAAAAGCGTTTAATCCCTCCAGTCTCCCTAGCCCACGTTTGCGCCGGAGAGTGCGCGCGCGCGCGCCCACCCGCAGACACCGCAGGCCCGCCGACACCGCGGGCCCGCCAACACTGCGCGCACCCGCAGACCGCGCTCAGAGAAAATCGTGCGTCATCAGTCCCGTCTCACTGGCTTCTGGGAGCGCTCCGAGCTCACCCAGCCTGTGACCAAGCGTCTCTGTCTCTGGCAGAGTCCCACCTGGAGTCTCCGGAGCCCGTAGATCCCTGAGCTCTCCCGGGTCGGAGTCTCCCCGGATCTTGTGGGGACCCCTCGCACAGAGCACCGATCCGTGTCACAGACCACTAGGAAATCTCGGCTCTGTCTCTGCAGCCGACTTCCCCGCTCTAATACCTGTGAGCTCTGCGACACTCAGACACCCCCGATCCTTCTGTGACCCCGCGGGACCTGAGTCCACGTTGTCCCCGTGAGGTCTTCACCCCAGTTTAGCCTCTGGAGTGATGTCCCTCCGTGGAGCCGACTTTTAAAAGTTCTGATTTTGTGCTCCGCCGCTTGCCGGGAGCCCGCCCCTCCCCCTGGGGTCTATCTTCCGGTCGCGTTGGATTCACTTCTCCGCTGGTCCTACCTTTCAGAAAGTGGTCGATTTTCTGTTCCTAGAATTGTTGTTTTTCTTCTCTTCGATCTCCTGTTGGATTTGTAGGTGTTCGGAATGGTTTGATAGGCTATCTAGCTGATCTCCTGCTGGCTGATGTCGTCTCAGCCTCCTACTTCTCCGCCATCTTGACTCCTCCCCCTAAATCAGGTTTCTTACCAAAAGTTCATCCTGCTCCCTCTCATTCATAAAAGCATAAGTATGTTTTCCTACTAACAAGTAAGGAGAGGCAGCAAGCTTTTTCTTTTCTCTGTTTTTGATATGAAATACATGTGTAAGATAGAGTAAAAGAAGGGAGCTAACAGAGTAACTACAAATTTTAATAAACAGTGAAAGCCAGCAAAGAAAGGGCAAAGTCCTTAAGTGGGCAATTCACAGAGGAAGAAAATCTATTTCACCTTTCCTAGACAGATATTCAGGATATGATATTACAGGGGGGGAAAGTTACAATATATAGAAAAAATTAACTTCTAGTTGCCAGAACTTTTAACAGTAATGATTCCAGAGAAGTTGGATTGCACACATTATTTACCAACTGCTATAGCATGGGCTACGACAACCCAGAACAGGGCACCAACTATCAGAGCAGCACCAGGAGGCTAGAAACAACGGGAGGACACACCGCTAAGTAATAGCTAACAGCCGTCCAGAGGACAGTGATTTAACATACAGTCTATGCTGTCCTATGTTTTCTAAATTTTCTACAATGAACATATGTTACTTTTACAGTTAAGAAGGTAATGATTTTTAAGAAAATGCAAAAGTAAAAAAAAGTTTTTCCTTTTTTCAGCAGAGCTTACTGAGTAATTGCAAATTACATTTCCTAAAAGCAATTCAAGCCAAGAATTATGAATTTAAGCTCTGCAAACTCTTAACTATATGTAACCCCTTTAACTTGCAGAGGTATTTACTTAGACAACATAGTTCCTAATTTATCACTTATTTTTACCCACCTTCAAATTTGCCTATAAACAAGGCTACAAAATAGTTGGAAAAAACTAACACTGCTAGCTCTTGACCTCCACCCCCACCATGAGAATTTCAGGAAAAGTAAACAGATATTTCATTACAAAAAGGAGTTAGAGGAGTAAGGGGAGAATGCAAAATCCAAATTCACAGAATATAAGTTACCATGTGTTTCTTAGATCATATTTTTTTTTTTTGTTAAAGATTTTATTTATTTATTTGATGGACAGAGATCACAAGTAGGCAGAAAGGCAGGCAGAGAGAGAGAGAGAGAGAGGAGGAAGCAGGCTCCCTGCTGAGAAGAGAGCCCGATTCGGGGCTCGATCCCAGGACCCCGGGATCATGACCTGAGCTGAAGGCAGAGGCTTTAACCCACTGAGCCACCCAGGCGCCCTTAAATCATATTTCTTGATGTTCTATCCTTAAATAATGTATTATCTTCATTTAACTTCTGAACATTACATTAAGCCTAAATCTCACAAAGCCAAGGGATTAGATTAATCATTTCTAAGCTTCTCCCTTTCTGGCAAAATGTCATCTTCTAAACTAAGGATCTCTGCCCCCAAACATGTAAGCACATTCAAGGACTAAGAGAAAAACCTGGTGCTATGGCACCTCTCCCTCATACTCCAAAACTGTACCCCCAGGTACCCACATTTGTATTTTCCTGACCCCAATTCGTTGGCCACAGCCAACTAGCCAGGTAAACATGGATTTTAAAGTCATACTCTTATGTTGTCGCCTATAAGCAAGTTCATCTATCCCTTATATCCTTCCTGATCACTTCACGATCCTGTATCTTTTGTTCTTTCAGTTCTTGATGGTTGCCTTCCTTGACAATCATAACACCTGCCTTAACTAATCTTTGGAATCTGGGTACAAATTTCACAGCAGCATTTTTATTCACATTAGGAGCCTCCCCAGGGAGCTCAACATTAGTCAATTCGTGATGACTTCTGAAACGATGAAACCATCTTTGGCAGTAAAGTTCTTCACTCTCCTTGTAATCACTGTTTTCTTTCAAGGAGGCAACTAACTTCAACACAATCTGAACGTTAGCCAAACCGATGGAGGCTTTTTTTTTCTTAAACAATCTTCAATCCGAACTAGTAGTAAACGTTCTGTTTAAATCATAGGCAGCTTTCTGTTCCTTGTGCAATTTAAATTAAAAGATGTCAAAGTGCCTCTACCTTGGTTTTTATATTCATTGGGCTTTTTCAATATGGCTTATATCATAACTTCATGTAGGCCTACATCTCATCCTAGCTTTACCTGGCCACTGTCATTTTTCAAATCTTTCTAATCACATTCAATTTCACTTCTAGCAACTCATCTTTGTTGACCAAGCTCCTCTTTCAACTATCCATTTCTGCAATACATTGTGGGTTCACCTCTAGGAGATGAGCGGGCAAGACAACTACACACTTGTTGTCTGAGGGTAACAGGTGCTCAGTGACCAATCATGAAAAGACCTGGAAAAAAGGGATGTGGTTGGCTGTGAGCATGATGCACATCTGTTATTTAGGCAGTGATCTGTGGACCCCAAAGCTGGGAGGACACTTTGTAGTTTATGCAATTACTTACAGTTAATATACTGTGGTAACTGAAATCTGAACCGTGGGCATACTGAAATTGTACAGAGACGAAAATCTGTAAGCTCAAGAGAGAAGACAGAGGGGGAGAAAGAACATTTCACAGGGAGAAGGTTACTCTATAGACACCAGGAAGACCCAGAGCAGCACAATGGAGACAGATGCAACCACTGAGGAAATGAGCAAGTCCATGTGTCCATGGCACAACTCTTAATCAGAAAGAAAACCAGATTAGTTTTCTTTTTCTCACCAAGATTCCTGTCCCTCCACTTTTCTTTCTGAGAGGAAGAGAGCTCAGATGGAAAACCAAGAGGTTTATGCCAGGAGGGGAAGTTATGCAACCAAAAGGGTGGGTGTTGAGGGAGAAAGCAATGGTTGGCCAACAGGATGATCTAGAGGCAGTTGTCAAGTGGTGTGAAGAATTAGAGGAGGAAAATAGCCATGCTGAGAATAGAATGGAGATAGAGGCGCTGGCCAAGAAAAACACACAAGCATACAGATAACCTGATCTAGCAACTTTCATTACCACTGAGTGACGTGTCCAAGTGAATTAAAACTAGTCTAGATAGAACACCTGTTTGCTTTATGACATTAGAAGCCATTCCTACCTCCCAGTGTAGGTGCTGGTTAATTTTTACAAAAGCACAATCAAACAGAAAGTGAGCAGCTGAGAACAGAGTTGAAAACCTCAAGGCCCAGGCTCAATTACCCCATTTTTAAAAACTTTCCTAAATAATCTCTCCATCCACAGAACTCTAGATGTCCTTTATCTGAACTTCTCAAACGGCTCATCTCACAATCTATTTGGTAGGACAGCTTCTGGTCTTCTATATGGCAGGAATTCAGTCTTTCTCATCTTGGCACACCCCCTTACTTTGAAGGGGAAATATTGATGAAGAGTACAGGTTAGTAGAATCAACTATGCATGCACTTCAGTCTCAGCTCTGCAGTGTGAATTTGGGCAATCTGTTACTCAATTCTCTAAAATCTGTTTCCTTACTGTAAAATGGGAGTGCCTCAAAAGGGTTGTGGGCATCAAATGAGGGGGCTAGTTTAAAGCACTGAGCACAGGGACAAGCACAGATACTCAATAAGCTTCTTAATTTGTATTTACTGAAGGGATGAACTCTAATGGTTCTTAAAAGTCATTATTTTTAATAAGAAATTTATACCTAAAATACAAGAATTATTTGGGCACTTCCATGTAATATTCAGTGCTCTTTTGATTTTTATAGCACCAACTATGTGGGAATACGATGATATGCATGTATCATTTAATCCTCTTCAAAAATATTGTCAATTTTTATTTATTTATTTGACAGAGAGGGAGGGAGAGAACACAAGCAGGTGGAGTGGCAGGCAGAGGGAGAAGCAAGCTCCTCGATGAGCAAGGAGCCTGACGAGGGACTCGATCTCAGGACCCTGGGATCATGACCTGACCTGAAGGCAGATGCCTAACCGATGGAGCCATCCAGGTGTCCCAAAATTTGTCAAGTTTGTGTGGCTAGAAGTTCACACAGAATATTTGGGTATTTGAGTCGCTCAGCAGAAATAAAGGTTAGAAGACAGTCACAGGCTTAATTAAATTGGTTCTAACCAAATCCAAATACTACAAAGCACAGGAAACTACGAAAGCATGAAATATAACTGAAATAAAACTTAACCCACTGTCTATAAAGCAACAGAAGACACATGACCAAACTCATAAAAAACTAGTGGAAATATTAATGAATAGAGTGTTGTATTCTGGATAATGGCATTTCCAGAAGAAAACTTCCAATTTTTAATTTTTAAAAGAAAACAACTAGCACGATACTACAACCAACAAGTTAACTAAACATTCAACTGAATTATAATATCACTTTTTTAAAAAATTCTGCTCCCAAATCTCCGATGTGTCCAATGAGAGCACCATCAACTTTAGAACTATTTCTTGTTTAAAGAAACACTGTAGGAAGGTCACTAATGTCACAATTATCTCTGTTCACTGCAATCTCTAATAAAGAGATCTTTTGTGCTTCTTCCATAAAAAGACCTCAAAACAATACTACTGACTTTGGTGACTAAGTTAGAAGCAACCCACATCCACACAATTATCCCACAAAGCATTAAGCATTAATTATCTTAAGTGCCAGGCCTCTGAAAAGACTTGGCATATTGTTAGCTCCATATTTAGAATTCCCATGTTATTCCAAAAATAATTAAAACAAGATCCCACCTCCACAGTTAGCTGTTGTCCCGCAGGAACCTAGCTGACAGCCTCATCTGTTTACCCCTCTCCTCATAATTTTGCCAATCTGGGTCGGTGTCTATTTCTGGTAATAATGAAATAAAAATACCTGTCAATTCCCACAGATACTCCACTACAACCTTTCACTGCATTTTTAAAGGCTCACAAATATATTCTTCTTCTGGTCTCTTTTAGGGGCATATTCTTGGGGCGGGGGAGGTAAAAGCAGAAATTCTGGGAAATGAATGACGTTTCTTCATTCCACAGATGTGAAGTTAAGCTGAATGTTACTGGTGACCAAGTCAAGTGCTTAAAAAATCCAGAGAACAGCAAAAATGACAAAAATCAAAGTTCAGCCGAAAGAGTTAGAATCCTGTAACTTTGCTTTAGAGACCAAAAAGAATGGCTAACATTTCATTTCGGAGACATTTTCAAATAGCAGTTTCTCAGATACGGATTGAGTCCATCACTGGAACTACAAACATTTTACTCACCTCAGAACTGGTGTGAATCTTTGTTTGTCCTTCTTACATGCTATTTTAAAAACAACACAAACTATAGTATTACACATTTGGATCTACTTAAGAAAACAACACACACATTTCTAACTTGAGCCTCTCAGTAATGCAGCATCCAGTAAGAGTCTCTAATAGCTGCATGTGGCAAGGGGCCGCCATACTGGACAGTGCAGTTCTACACATTAGTGATTTTTTTTTATAAAAAGTACTTAAATATGGGGCACCTGTGGGCTCAGTCAGTTAAGTATCTGACTCTTGATATCAGCTCAGGTCATGATCTCAGGGTTGTGGGATCAAGCCCCATGACAGGCTCTGTGCTGGGTGCAGAGTTGGCTTGGGATTCTCTCTCCCACTCCCCTAATTCACACTCTAAAATAAAATAAATAAATCTTTTTGTAAAAAAGTACTTAAATATGACATGCTTTATTTACCACTAATTTCCTACCACAAACCCAAAAGGTTTTACAACCTAAAATCAACCTAAATAAGAGATCAGCATTTTACAAACTCTAGACTTTTTCCTTTTGGTTCCCATTCCTGGCCTACTTCAGCTCCTTATTCTTTTAAACACTTAACCTCAGGGACAGCTGGTTCCATTTTGCCCTTCTTTTTAAGAAGATTCCCAATTCCTCTACAGTCATGGTTCACCCACTCATTTTCAATATGCTCAAGTCCTTGGTGAGGATAAACCCTACTCCTCCTGAAGAATACCCATTGTGTTGAAACTCCACATAAACTTTTGCTAGCAATAAACATAAAACAGATAACAGAAAATGATGTTACCACCCTAAGTATTTCTTCCCCTTTGACCTTTATAGTCCACTGAGCTTTCTTCTGTATTCTTTCCACTGGGTACCTCTCTCCATTTTCAATCAGCTTCTTTTTAATACAGGAGCTCCTTTTCCACCACACTTAGTGAATGGGCACAGTGAGTTAAAAATGTATGCCTCGGGGCACCTGGGTGGCTCAGTGGGTTAAAGCCTCTGCCTTCAGCTCAGGTCATGATCCCAGGGTCCTGGGATCGAGCCCCACATTGGGCTCTATGCTTAGCAGGGAGCCTGCTTCCCCTCCTCTCTCTCTCTGCCTGCCTCTCTGCCTACTTGTGATCTGTCTGTCAAATAAATAAATAAAATCTTTTAAAAAAAATGTACGCCTCAACTTACCTCTTCTGCCTTTTCAGAATTAACAAACAACCACACTGAACAAAACAAAACAAAATGAACAAAAATAAAAACTCAAATTCTAGGAAATAATCCAACTTGTTCAAAACTTTGATTACTTTTCTCCAATGGTATATCTATCAGAGCCTTCTTTCTTCTGTGGTTCTATGTGGCTATTAAAAAAAATGCCCGAGTCAGCAAGGCTGCCCACCTATTGGAAGCCAAAACTAAAAACAAGAAAACAGACAGCAGAAACTGCTTAATCATTGTCACCATCATCTCCAGTGGTAGTCAAGGCTCTCTGATCAGGTACCACAGCTTGCTCCCTTCATCTTCATTTTCTAAAACCTTTATCCATGGATAAACTGTTTTCTTCACTGATGCTATAATTTCTTTAAGTCTGGCAAGCATTTTCTTCTCCTAAATCCACCATTCACACCACAAAGAGACCACAATGGCAAGCTCATACCACAGCCCTCTGTGGTTTTTATTTCCAGCCTCCCCTAATCACTGGGCTTGGAGATGGGAGTCCTCTCATTTTTCAATAGCCTGCCTGATATCGTTCATGGCCTGTCTAATCTAAAATCCTTCTGTGGTCTAAAGTAACAAGGTTGTCTCTCTCTTCTGTCAAAAATTCTATTAACGTCACTCTCTCTCTTTCTCATAACCATCCAGTCATCTTCTATTCCGTCAGAGCATTCTACCAAGGCTTTCCAAACAGGAGTGCTAGGAGGCCCCTGGGCCTGCTTCTCAGTGTTGAAAAACCACATTTCCAAGTCTGCAAGCCAGATCCTAGGCTGTGGCAAATCCACCAAGATAATACTACTCTTTGAAACACCTTTAGGAAGGCAACCAACTGGCTTCTCCTGAAGGTAGATAGCACTTTCAAAATGTCAGTAACTGGTACATGTCTGCAAGGACAGTTTCTCCATCTCTTTGTATTAATTCACTATTATTCTCTCATTGAACTAGTTACTTTTGGCTTTACAGTTCTATCTACCCATGAAGGAGGGGGGTCATGCCTATTCAAAGTTCTCCTTCAAACTATTCCATCATTTATTGAAGTATGGAATAAGCTATCTAAGTATGTGCCATGCTAGGTGCCAAAAAGAACTGAAAAAATAGATAAAGCAATCTGGATGAGAAGAAAAATCTGTACACAAACTCAGAAATATAAGGGGCAGGAACAAAAGAGTAGGCTGTGTCCTAACGAGAGCTGTGTATATAATTAGCTGTTCTGCCACTTCTCTCTGCCTTAACACCATTATTTTCTGCCTTCTTTCCACTGTCTACTACTTGTGAATGATAGTTAATGCTCTCCAAAGCTCCTCCATGGCCTCTATCCTTACTAATTTCTGTGGTTGGCCCCTGCCTCCTTAATGACCTAGCCTGCCTTGTGGAACTGCTGCAGCCCCTCCTGAGGGTTCCAGGACCTACCTCCCAGCAAGTGCCAGCACAAGGTGCCACAAAATTGAAAGATACTCTCTGCCTTGTATCTGACCCAGAATTCTCCAAACTGATATCCCATATTTTTCAACTTTGCTACAAACTGAATGAAGTGAATTCTCTATACCTTGCACATTAAGGATACTGAGGAAATACCTGCTTTATATCTACCAGTAATGGGTAAGAACTGGAAAAGTCTGAGTTGCTGTAACAGACATTTCTATTAAGCTATCATTTCAAAACGCTGGTTCTGTAGAACTTCAATTTTGTGGGTTTTAGTGTTTTTTGGGGGGGGGGTGGGGACAAGAATAAGGATTCTTTGGTCAAATACGCATGGGAATCAAGAGTTTGGCTAAGTTAAATGAGTTTCTTTAGGATTGCTGATGACCCCTGGAATGTGCTAAAGTCTCTTGGAGAAGAACATTCAGGGGACATCGTGTGAAGCATTTTTCATGTGACCTTTTGATTCCATATCCTTTTCTTCCACAAAGCACTTTCAGGCCTCGATCCCTCCTCTGTAAAATGAGTACTTATTTCATAGGGTTATAATGAGGATTTAATAAGTTAATATATGTAAAACGCAGAGAACAATGCTAAGTATATAATAAGCACTCAAGAAGAGTTGACTATAATTGCCACTATGTTCCCCATGCTGACACTATTTAATACGCCAATATTCCCAAAAGAGTGAAGTTTTGAAAAAAAATTTTTACTTTGCAGTAGTTTCCACTGTTAATACCAAGTAGACAGAATGAGCCCTCCTTTTGCCTGAGAGGCACTGCTTGAGGCTCCAAATAACAGAAAACATTTATACAAACAATTGATATATAAGATACAGTTATCAGTAAGAAACAGATCTTACAGAAAAAGCACAAAGTGAAGAGGTGTTAGAAATTTTCTTCACTCCAAAAGGAAAAAGCCTTGAGTACTTTGAGAGCTGAGGTGGTCTAAATGCTCAGCACAGTCTCTGGCACACAATAAGCACTCAATAAAAGTTTGATGAGCCTGAGAAATTAGTGGATATATGACTATTACCTTGAACAGCTCAAATATATTTCCAAATCACTATAAAACTACTGGGAAACCCATACATTTCTCTGTTTAGGATCCCTCACTCTTCTCTATAGATATTTAATCATATAGGTGAAATATGAAAGTAGATAGAAGAGTGGTTGCCATATTCTGTTTAAGAGTTATTAGTGGAAAAAAAAAGAGTTATTAATGATACTTGGCAGAATTTAATCCCCCAAGTATGTCAAAATCTAATATCTGCTAATAAAATAAAATAAGTAAAGGTAATGTGCGCCATACACAATGGTACTATTTGAGTTTTTTTTAATTAACATATAATGTATTATTAGCCCCAGGGGTATAGGTCTGTGAATCACCAGGTTTACACATTTCTCAGCACTCACCATAGCACATACCCTCCCCAATGTCCATAACCCAGCCACCCTATCCCTACCCCCACACCCCCCAGCAACCCTCAGTTTGTTTCCTGAGATTAAGAGTCTCTTATGGTTTCTCTCCCTCCCCGGTCCCATCTTGTTTCATTTTTTTCCCTCCCTTCCCCCCATAACCCCCCACCCTGCCTCTCAAATTCCTCATATCAGAGAGATCATACGGTAACTGTCTTTCTCTGATTGATTTATTTAGCATAGTACCCTCTACTTCCATCCACATATTTGATATCTTTTAAAGCTACAGTACCTACCTGTCTCATCTTTATAATTTATAGAGGAATTTATCATTTATAAACTTACACAGGAATCTATCTCTACATGTTCATCTGAGCTAGTTTCAGAACTCTGAAAACTTTTTAAGAACTGATAAATGATCAGAAACTAAGCTACGAAGAATTAAATCGGTTAATGGAAGAAAAAATTGGTGCATTTTATAAAAATCAACAAGAATCTTCCCAACTATTTTTTTTCCTGAAAACAATGATCTCAGATACTTCTAATTTCAAAATACCAGAATTCTATTGCTAGAACCTCACACCAGTATCACTGTTTCTATCACCCAGTTTCTTTCCTTTTTTTAATGAGCTTTTCCTTCTTTCTTCTTTAAAACCTGGTAATCCTCACATTAAAAAATTCTAGGACAGGGGCTGGCAAATTATGGCCAAGATCCAAATATGGCTTGCTGCCCATTTTATACACCAGATGGCCAACATGGGTTTTTTGGTTTTTGTTGTTGTTTTGGTTTTTTTTTTACGTTTTTAAAGGGTTACAAAATAAATCAAAAAAGAATATGCGGCAGAGACCCTATGTGGCTCACAAAACCCAAAATATTTACTCTGGCCCTTTACAAAAAACTTTGCCGATCCTGCTCAAGGGTATCACAGTTTACTCAGTAATTTAAGATAATTCATATCAGTAGCAAGTTCATGATGAACCATTACATTTTACAGTGACAAATAGCACAAAACTCCTTCATAACAATATTTGCAGTCTTCATGCATATCCTGTAGTTCCAATAACCAATTAAGTTGTTTTTTTAAAATGCTAGCATAGAACCCTACAAAGTATGGAAGTTCAAATATCAAACTCAGACCACCCTAACCATAGTACTTCCCGTTATAATGCTAGTCTAAAGTAGTGGAATAAGCTAGGATATAGGAAACCTCTTTCCTCTCTCGGGAACTCAGATCAACTGATAAGCAAAGAAAGCTCAAACCATTTTCTCCTATTTGTACATCCCCCATTCTTACTTAGTTAAAAGGAAGAAAATATTTCTCCCTTGCTTTTCTCTAAGTCTCTGAAAGTGAGAGGTATAGATGTATGTACGTACATATGTATATGTGTGTATCTCAAAATCTCAAATGTGTTTTCTAATTAGGTTTTCTTATAGAGAGTTCTCCCCAAATACTCAAAAGAAAACAAACACAGAAACTTACTCCAGAGCAGGTCTCAGAACTCTGACTTTTAATGCTTCTAATATTCTATTTAACTCCACAAATGGTTCTTTCTGACTTGGGTCTACAGAAAGACCAGATTCCTGAAAAAAATAGAATGAACTTTTGTTAGCAGTAATAAGGTAAAGAGATATGGTAAAAACATATTCTAAATTATAAAATATGGGTTGAGTCATTAAAAATAATTTTTTAACATGTATTTCTACGGTACAGACTAATGACTGAGCCTACCATCATTCTTTCCAATAGCAGTGGAATCCCTATGTATTCCATACAAAGTCAAGTACCTAACTGAAGCTGGGTATGACTTTGTGAGAGTAAATTCTGGCCAGTGAAACATAAACATGTACTCTTAGCCCCTTTCTGGAATACCAAAAGGTGTAGCTAGATTTCTGGCTGCTGTCCTGGATCAGAAGGACAGTGGACACCTAAGGAACAGCAGAGCTACAAGGAAGCTAGGGCCCTGAAAGCCTCCTGGAGCATACCTACTATATATATGCTGTGAATGGCTCACCACCTCCTATTTCTTTGCAAGAGAAACAAACTTCATAACTCACTTTAGGAAATTTACAAGGACACATACAAAATTCCCATAAGGTACAGAGAAAGACCTGAGTTACTGTTTTTCTGAATTGTTTAAAATAGAAGGGGTGCCTGGCTGGCTCAGTTGGTAGAGCATTCAACTCTTGATCTTGGGGTTGTGAGTTTGAGACCCACATTGGTTACAGAGATTACATAAAAATAAAATATTTTAAAAAAATAAAATAAAATAGAAAAGGCTTAAAGGTTTGGTTTACAGACTGGCTTTAAACTATTTTATCTTTACAGTCCTTCATTCTTCTAAATGGAAAACACAATAGTGCATGGTGGCTTAGAACAGAGTCTGAGGATGTCAATTTGGGACTGAATCCTAGTTCCTTCAATAAAGAACCCATATAGTCTTGGGCAAAGCCACTTCCCCAGACATCAGCTTCCTTATCTACAGAATGGAAGCAATTTCTAGCAACTTCTACCTCACAGGATTGTGGTGAGGAATAAAGGCAGGAGTGGGCTTATGGACTCAATACACGGCAGCTGCCCCCATTATGACTAGGTGATCCTGGTAAACTATTCTGAGATCTCTAAGCAATAAAAGACAAAAGCTGCTCACCTGAAGTAAATTTTAGCTTAAAACTCACTTGATACACAAAATGCTACAAGTTGGGCCAGATTCTTTTCTTCTCTGCTATCCTACCCTCCCTATTTAAAAGAGGAAATGGAGAAAGTAGTATCACTTTTGACCCCTTGGTTGATGAGCTGGGATCAATGTGATAGGGCAGGAATAAGGAAAAAACAATTCAAATAAGAAGTTTTAGGACTCTAGTTTTCACCAATTAAAAAAAAAAAAAAAGACCTCCTAGTAAAATGAGGTCAGAATACTTCAAATATTAAAAATCTATCTACAGCCAGAAGAAGATTCAAAGACTCCAAGGAGCCCCATCATTTCTGTTTCATCTCCTCACACGCCGGCACACTGTTACCTGGCAGAGCTCTTCAGCTACATCCAGCATTCCTTGTTGAAAGAAGTGCTCCACCATCACCTCATTGAGAAGCCTCTGACTGTCTGCCTGCCAGCAGCCATCTATTCCCACACTGCTAATGTCAGAATCAAAATTCTGAAAAAAAAAAAAAAAAAGAAAGAAAGAAAATGATTCATGAGTTGACTAGGATATATCACTTCATATGATTTTCACCCCACCTAACAGAAAGAGTGCCCTTAGTTTCACTCAAATATCCACAGTAAGGACCCAATTCAACTCATCTGCAGCCTATGAAAGAAGTTGTTTTTCCACTGCTCTTTTCTAAAACTTGTAACTCTCATTGATTGATCATTGTGAGAAGAGTAAAGGAGTATATTTTCAGAGGATATTTTTGGAAAACACATACATTTAATCATTTCTGTGAATAAATTGGTTTCTACACAATACAGTAATATTTTCAGGTGTACAGCGCTACCTATAAAAACATATTCAATGCAGCACTAACTGGAAAAGAGAAAACCCATACGTCCAACATAGGATTAAATAATCATGGCATAGCCCAACAACTGCCGTGCCAAGGTAGAGGAGGTTGGGGGTGGGAGAATGGCCAGGTAATTAAGAGAGCAGGCTCTGAGGCCAATCTACCTGGTTTTGAATCCTGGTTCTCTAACTAGCTCTGTGATCTTGGCCAAATCAGTCTAGGTCTTTGAGACTTACCTTCCTTATCTTAAGTGGAGAAAATAATAATACATTCCTATTATGGGCTGCACCTTAAAATTCCCATGTTGAAGTGCTAATTCCCAGTACCTCATTAAATTAAGATGAGGTCATTATGGTGGGCCCTAATCCAACAGGACTGGTATCCTTAGAAAAAGAGAAAATCAGGACACAATAATTACAGAAGAAAAACCCATGTGCTATGGACTGAATGTCTATATGTAAACGCTCGCCTTCAAATTCCTACACTGAAGCCCTAACCACCAATGTGGCTATATTTGGAGATGGTCTGTGAGGAGGAGATAAAAGTTAAATGAAGTCATAAAGGTGGGGTCCTAATCCAGTAGTACCCGTGTTCTTACAAGACAAGAGAAAAACACCAGAATGTTCTCTGTCTCCCCACCCTGTAAGGACACAGTGAGAAGGCAGTCATCTATAAGCCAGGAAGGAGGTTGTCTGCCCTCAATAGGAAATGAATTGGCCAGCACCTTGATCTTGGACATCCCAACCTCCAGAACTGTGCAAAAAATAAGTTTCTATTGTTCAAACAACCTAGTCTATGGTATTTTGTTTTGGCAGCTCAAACAGACTAAGACCCCATGTGAAGATACCAGAAGATGGCTATCTACCAGCCAAGAAGACAGACCTCAGAAGAAACCAACCCTGCCAACACCTTGATCTTGAACTTCTAGTCTCCAGAGCGGTGGAGAAATAAAGGTCTGTTTAAGCCACCCAGTCTGCGGCATTTTGTTATAGCAGCCCTAGCAAATTAATATACTCCTTTATTGGTAAATGAAATGGTAGCTGCTACTATTCTAATATTACCATTCATAAGGAAAAAGTGAGGTTCAATTACTATATATCTACTAATATGGAAAAATGGCCATGACATCTTCAGTGAAAAAAAGTAAGTTTTACAAAATTATGACCTTTTTGTTTTTTTAAAAAAGGAATACTTGCAAATGGTTAGGAGAAAATCCAAAAGAATATACATTAAAGTATTAGCAGAGATTATCACTGGAAATTACTACTCTCTCCACCCAAGGAGTAAATATTTCTTTTATAATAAACTAGAAGATTTTTTTAAAAAACATGTATGTAAAGAGTTCTAATTTGGGTAGAGTACGTAAGCACATTCCACCTTATCTGTCCCACTGAATGCAGTTATAAAATCAGGACAGAATGAAGGCAGCAGCTATTTGAGGACACTAAGAAGTAATTATAGATCTTCCTCCACTTATGATGGAGTTAAATCCTGATAAACATAATGTAAACTGAAAATAACATAAAGTGAAAATGCATTTAATATACCTAACCTACTAAACACCCTAGCTCAACCTAGCCTATCTTTTTTTGCATTTTTTTTATTTAAGCTTTTTTAATTTAAACATATAATGTAACCCCACCACCCTCTCCCAACCCCTCTCCCCCCCACACCCGCCTCAGTTTGTTTTATGACATTAAGAGTCTCTTTTGGTTTGTCTCCCTCCCGATCCCATCTTGTTTCATTTTTTCTTTTCCTACCACCTTAACCCCCACCCCCGTTGCATTTCCACTTCCTCATATCAGGGAGATCATGTGATAGTTGTCTTTCTCCAGTTGACTTATTTCGCTAAGCATAATACGCTCTAGTTCCATCCATGTCGTCGCAAATGGTAAGATTTCATTTCTTTTGATGGCTGCATAGTATTCCATCGTATATATATACCACCTCTTCTTTATCCATTCATCTGTTGATGGACATCTAGGTTCTTTCCATAACTTGGCTATTGTGGACATTGCTGCTATAAACATTCGGGTACACGTGCCCCTTTGGATCACTACGTTTGTATCTTTAGGATAAATACCCAGTAGTGCAATTGCTGGGTCATAGGGTAGCTCTATTTTCAACTTTTTGAGGAACCTCCATGCTGTTTTCCAGAGTGGTTTCACCAGCCTGCATTCCCACCAACAGTGTAGGAGGGTTCCCCTTTCTCCGCATCCTCGCCAGCATCTGTCATTTCCTGACTTGTTCATTTTAGCCATTCTGACTGGTGTGAGGTGGTATCTCATTGTGGTTTTGATTTGTATTTCCCTGATGCCCAGTGATGTGGAGCACTTTTTTATGTGTCTGTTGGCCATCTGGATGTCTTCTTTGCAGAAATGTCTGTTCATGTCCTCTGCCCATTTCTTGATTGGATTATTTGTTCTTTGGGTGTTGAGTTTGCTAAGCTCTTTGTAGATTTTGGATACTAGCCCTTTATCTGATATGTCATTTGCAAATATCTTTTCCCACTCTGTCAGTTATCTTTTGGTTTTGTTGACTGTTTCCTTTGCTGTGCAAAAGCTTTTGATCTTGATGAAGTCCCAATAGTTCATTTTTTCCCTTGCTTCCCTTGCCTTTGGCGTTGTTCCTAGGAAGAAGTTGCTGCGGCTGAGGTCGAAGAGGTTGCTGCCTGTGTTCTCCTCAAGGATTTTGATGGATTCCTTTCTCACGTTGAAATCCTTCATCCATTTTGAGTCTATTTTCGTGTGTGGTGTAAGGAAATGGTCCAATTTCATTTTTCTGCATGTGGCTGTCCAATTTTCCCAACACCATTTGTTGAAGAGGCTGTCTTTTTTCCATTGGATATTCTTTCCTGCTTTGTCGAATATTAGTTGACCATAGAGTTGAGGGTCTATTTCTGGGCTCTCTATTCTGTTCCATTGATCTATGTGTCTGTTTTTGTGCCAGTACCATACTGTCTTGATGATGACAGCTTTGTAGTAGAGCTTGAAGTCGGGAATTGTGATGCCACCAACTTTGGTTTTCTTTTTCAATATTCCTTTGGCTATTCGAGGTCTTTTCTGGTTCCATATAAATTTTAGGATTATTTGTTCCATTTCTTTGAAAAAAATGGATGGGATTTTGATAGGCATTGCATTAAATGTGTAGATAGCTTTAGGTAGCATAGACATTTTCACAATATTTATTCTTCCAATCCATGAGCATGGAACATTTTTCCATTTCTTTGTGTCTTCCTCAATTTCTTTCATGAGTACTTTATAGTTCTCTGAGTATAGATTCTTTGCCTCTTTGGTTAGGTTTATTCCTAGGTATCTTATGGTTTTGGGTGTAATTGTAAATGGGATTGACTCCTTAATTTCTCTTTCTTCTGTCTTGTTGTTGGTGTAAAGAAATGCAACTGATTTCTGTGCATTGATTTTATATCCTGACACTTTACTGAATTCCTGTACAAGCTCTAGCAGTTTTGGAGTGGAGCCTTTTGGGTTTTCCACATATACTATCATATCATCTGCAAAGAGCGATAGTTTGACTTCTTCTTTGCCAATTTGGATGCCTTTAATTTCTTTTTGTTGTCTGATTGCTGAGGCTAGGACTTCTAGTACTATGTTGAATAGCAGTGGTGATAGCGGACATCCCTGCCGTGCTCCTGACCTTAACGGAAAAGCTCTCAGTTTTTCTCCATTGAGAATGATACTTGCGGTGGGTTTTTCATAGATGGCTTTGATAATATTGAGGTATGTGCCTTCTATCCCTACACTTTGAAGAGTTTTGATTAGGAAGGGATGTTGCACTTTGTCAAATGCTTTTTCAGCATCTATTGAGAGTATCATATGGTTCTTGTTCTTTCTTTTGTTAATGTATTGTATCACATTGATTGATTTACAGATGTTGAACCAGCCTTGCTGCCCTGGAATAAATCCCACTTGGTCGTGGTGAATAATCCTTTTAATGTACTGTTGGATCCTATTGGCTAGTATTTTGGTGAGAATTTTAGCATCTGTGTTCATCAAGGATATTGGTCTGTAATTCTCTTTTTTGATAGGATCCTTGTCTGATTTGGGGATCAAGGTGATGCTGGCCTCATAAAATGAGTTTGGAAGTTTTCCTTCCATTTCTATTTTTTGGAACAGTTTCAGGAGAATAGGAATTAATTCTTCTTTAAATGTTTGGTAGAATTCCCCTGGGAAGCCATCTGGCCCTGGGCTTTTGTTTGTTGGGAGATTTTGGATGACTGTTTCAATCTCCTTACTGGTTATGGGCCTATTCAGGTTTTCTATTTCTTCCTGGTTCAGTTTTGGCAGTTTATATGTCCCGAGGAAAGCATCCATTCATTTCTTCCAGATTGTCAAATTTGTTGGCATAGAGTTGCTCATAATATGTTCTTATGATTGTTTGTATTTCTTTGGTGTTGGTTGTGATCTCTCCTCTTTCATTCATGATTTTATTTATTTGGGTCCTTTCTCTTTTCTTTTTGATAAGTCTAGCCTGGGGTTTATCAATCTTATTAATTCTTTCAAAGAACCAGCTCCTAGTTTCATTGATTTGTTCTATTGTTGTTGTTTTGTTTTTTTTTTTTGGTTTCTATTTCATTGATTTCTGCTTTGATCTTTATTATTTCTCTTCTCCTGCTGGGTTTAGGCTTTCTTTGTTGTTCTTTCTTGAGCTCCTTTAGGTGTAGGGTTAGGTTGTGTATTTGAGACCTTTCCTGTTTCTTGAGATAGGCTTGTATCACTATATATTTTCCTCTCAGGACTGCCTTTGCTGTGTCCCACAGATTTCGGACCGTTGTGTTTTCATTATCATTTGTTTCCATGGTTTTTTTCAATTCTTCTTTAATTTCCTGGTTGACCCATTCATTTTTTAGAAGGATGCTGTTGAGCCTCCATGTATTTGTGCTCTTTCCAAATTTCCTCTTGTGATTGAGTTCTAGCTTCAGAGCATTGTGGTCTGAAAATATGCAGGGAATGATCCCAATCTTTTGATACCTGTTGAGACCTGATTTATGACCCAGGATGTGATCTATTCTGGAAAATGTTCCATGGGCACTAGAGAAGAATGTGTATTCTGTTGCTTTGGGATGGAATGTTCTGAATATATCTGTGATGTCCATCTGGTCCAGTGTGTCATTTAAGACCTTTATTTCCTTGTTGATCTTATGCTTGGATGATCTGTCCATTTCAGTGAGGGGTGTGTTAAAGTCTCCAACTATTATAGTATTCTTGTCAATGTGTTTCTTTGATTTTGTTATTAATTGTTTTATATAGTTGGCTGCTCCCATGTTAGGGGCACAGATATTTAAAATTGTCAGATCTTCTTGTTGGACAGACCCTTTGAGTATGATATAGTGTCCTTCCTCATCTCTTATTATAGTCTTTGGCTTAAAATCTAATTGATCTGATATAAGGATTGCCACCCCAGCTTTCTTCTGATGTCCATTAGCATGGTAAGTTGTTTTCCACACCCTCACTTTCAATCTGGAGGTGTCTTCAGGTCTAAAATGAGTTTCTTGTAGGCAGCATATTGATGGGTTTTGGTTTTTTATCCATTCTGAAACCCTGTGTCTTTTGATTGGGGCATTTAGCCCATTTACATTCAGGGTAACTATTGAGAGATATGAATTTAGTGCCATTGTATTGCCTGTAAGGTGACTGTTACTGTATATTGCTCTGTTCCTTTCTGATAATACTTTTAGGGTCTCTCTCTGCTTAGAGGACCCCTTTCAATATTTCCTGTAGAGCTGGTTTGGTGTTTACAAATTCTTTCAGTTTTTGTTTGTCCTGGAAGCTTTTTATCTCTCCTTCTATTTTCAATGATAACCTAGCTGGATAAAGTATTCTTGGCTGCATGTTTTTCTCGTTTAGTGCTCTGAATATATCATGCCAGTTCTTTCTGGCCTGCCAGGTCTCTGTGGATAAGTCTGCTGCCAATCTAATATTTTTACCATTGTAAGTTACAGACTTCTTGTCCCGTGCTGCTTTCAGGATTTTCTCTTTGTCGCTAAGACTTGTAAATTTTACTATTAGATGGCGGGGCGTGGAACGATTCCTATTGATTTTGAGGGGTTTTCTCTGCACCTCCTGGATTTTGATACTTGTTCCCCTTGCTATATTAGGGAAATTCTCTACAATAATCCTCTCCAGTATACCTTCTGCTCCTATTTCTCTTTCTTCTTCTTCTGGAATCCCAATTATTCTAATGTTGTTTCGTCTTATGGCATCACTTATCTCTCGAATTCTCCCCTCGTGGTCCAGTAGTTGTCTCTCTTTTGCTCAGCTTCTTTATTCTCTGTCATTTGGTCTTCTATATCACTCATTCTTTCTTCTACCTCATTTATCCTAGCAGTAAGAGCCTCCATTTTTTATTGCACCTCATTAATAGCTCTTTTGATTTCAACTTGATTAGATTTTAGTTCTTTTATTTCTCCAGAAAGGGCTTTTATTTCTCCTGACAGCGTTTCTCTAATATCTTCCATGCCTTTTTCGAGCCCAGCTAGAACCTTGAGAATCGTCGTCCTGAATTCCTGATCTGACATATTACCAATGTCTGTATTGGTCCCTAGCCTTCGGTCCTGCCTCCTGTTCTTTTTTTTGTGGTGAGTTTTTCCGCCTTGTCATTTTGTCCAGGTAAGAATCTGCTGTTCTCCTTGTTAAGTGAACTTGGTCTTGGCTGGATTTCTTTGATCTTCTGTGGGAGGGGCCTATTGTAGTGATTCTCAAGTGTCTTTGCCCCAGGCGGAATTGCACCGCCCTTACCAGGGGCCGGGCTAAGTAATCCTCTCAGGTTCGCTTTCGGGAGCTTTTGTTCCCTGAACGCTTTCTGTAGAGTTCCGGAGGATGGGAATGAAAATGGCGGACTCCCAATCTCTGGTTCGGAGAACCCGAGAGCTAGAGGCCCCAGTCTTCAGTGCGCCTTCAGAGAAAAGCGTTTAATCACTCCCGTCTCCCCAGCCTCCGTTCGCGCTCGGAGACCGCGCTCAGAGAAAATCACGCGTAATCAGTCCCGTCTCACTGGCTTCTGGGAGCGCTCCGAGCTCACCCAGCCTGTGACCAAGCGTCTTTGTCTCTGGCAGAGTCCCACCTGGAGTCTCCGAACCCCGTAGATCCCTGAGCTCTCCCAGGTTGGAGTCTCCCCGGATCTTGTGGGGACCCCTCGCACAGAGCACCAGCCGGTGTCACAGACCACGGCTCTAGGAAACCTCGGCTCTGTCTCCGCAGCCGGCTTCCCTGCTCTAATACCTGTGAGCTCTGCGACACTCAGATACCCCCGATCCTTCTGTGACCCTGTGGGACCTGAGTCCACGCTGTTCCCGCGAGGTCTTCACCCCAGTTTAGCCTCCGGAGTGATGTCCCTCTCTGGAGCAGACTTTTAAAAGTCCTGATTTTGTGCTCCGCCGCTTGCCGGGAGCCGGCCCCTCCCCCTGGGGTCTATCTTCCCGTTGCGTTGGATTCACTTCTCCACTGGTCCTACCTTTTAGAAAGTGGTCGATTTTCTGTTTCTAGAATTGTTTTTCTTCTCCTCAATCTCCTGTTGGATTCGTAGGTGTTCAGAATGGTTTGATAGGCTATCTAGCTGATCTCCTGCTGCCTGATGTCGTCTCAGCCTGCTACTTCTCCTCCATCTTGACTCCCTAGAGTCACTCAGCCTAGCCTATCTTAAACATGCTCAGAATGCTTACATTACCCTACAGTGGGGTAAAATTATCTAACACAAAACCCTTTTTAGAACAAAGTATTGACTATCTCATGTAATCTATTCAATACTGTAATGAAAGTGAAAACCAGGATGGTGATACGAATATAAAATGGTTCTAAGTGTACTGGTTGTCTACCCTTGGGATCACGTGGCTGACTGGGAGCTGCAGCTCAGTGCTGCTGCCCAGAATTCCCAAGAGTAATGGACTGCACAGTATTGCCAGCCCTGAAAAAGATCAAAATTCAAAATTTCAAGGGCAGTTTCTACTGAATGCATATCGCTTTCACACCAACATAAAATTAAAAAAAAAATAAGTTAAATCATCCCAAATTGGAGGCCATCTACAGTAGTAAGTGGATTGGGAAGTGGGTCACAGGACTAGTGGTGAGTTTACTACTTTTCTCCCTCTAATACCTCTCAGCCTGGATGCAATACAGCCAAAATACAGAACTAGGCACCCAGAATGTGGACAGAGTTCCAAGGTAAGCCCTCTAGTTCTAGCATGAGAAACAGGAATGTGTTTCTCCTATTACCCAGAGAGGAAGGGAAATCACATGGTTTTCCCCTCCATTTTCTTGCACCTCTAGCTCAAGGCAGTCTGATGGTACATTAGTTTTCTATTGCAACTTAAATCAACACAATTTTATTATCTCACAGCTTGACAGATCAGAAGACCAATAGGCTGGCACCATTTCTCTGCTCCAGGTCCCAAAAACCTGAAATCAAGGTGTCAGTGACCTAGGCTCTTACCTGGAGACTACAACATGAATCTGCCTCCAAGCTCATTCAGGTTGTTGCAAAATGCAGTTCCATGCAGTTTTAACACCAGGGTCCTTGTTTCCTAACTGGCTATAGGGGTTGTTCTCAGCTACTAGAAGCCACTGACATTCCCTTGCTCACGGCCTCCTCTATCTTCAAAAGCCAACAACAGAGGTGACATCCCTCACACTCTGAATCTGCTTTCTCTCTACCAACCTCTACTGTTTTTAAGGGCTCCTGTAAATTATTCCAGGGTCACTTAGATAATCTCCCTATTTTAAGATCAACTGCTTAGTAACCTTAATTATACCTGCAAAGTACCTTCAAAGAAGTACCTAAATAAATGTTTGAATAACCAGGGAATAACCAGTCTACTACAACAGGCAACCTAAAACTCTGGCAGAGGGAGTTCTTTCTCTCCAATTAGAGGAGATGTGGTCCCAAGAAGGGAAAAAACCTCTACTGCATCTTTGCTTTCTGTCCTTCCACCACCTAGCTCAGATACACGTATAGTCACAGTAAATGTACAGAAGAGTAGGGTAAACAAAGCCCCAGTTTTCTGGCCAAATGACCAAAAAAGTGGCCCCATAGAACCGTAAAGTCCCAGTGAGATCATAGAGAGGGAAGAATTCAGAAAAGTGACCCCTTAAAGTTGTTTATGAACCCCTGGGCTCACTCTCCAGTTGCACATGCATGGGCTGACCCTAAGCAACATACCAGACCCTAAAAACTGAACTAGAGGACAGAACTACATTCCAGATCCCAGAATGGCCAATGATTGGCACACAAACAAGACATTTCTGAATAGCTTGGACACTGAAACCACAACTCACAGAAGACTGATCAGAACTTGTAGCCTGAACTCAACCAGGTTAACTGTCTGCTAAAACAGAAATATCAACATTCTCCATAGTATTTAAACAAGACCCAGAATCTTCTAACATAATACAGGTGACCCTTGAACAATTTGGGCTTGAACACAGATCCACTTCCACAGGATTTTTTTTTCTGATGAATACACTACAGTACTGTATATGTATTTTCTCTTATGATTTTCTTAATAACATCTTCTCTTCTCTAGCTTACTTAATTCTAAGAATACAGTACATAACAAATATACAAAATATGTGTTTATCAACTGTTTATGTTATGAGTAAAGCTTCCACCCAACAGTAAGTTATCAGTAGTTAAGTTTTGGGGGAGTCAAAAGTTTTGTTTTTTTTTTAAGATTTTATTTATTTGTCAGAGAGAGAGGGAGAGCGAGCGAGTGAGCACAGGCAGAGAGGCAGGCAGAGGCAGAGGGAGAAGCAGGATCCCTGCCGAGCAAGGAGCGCGATATGAGACTCGATCCCAGGACGCTGGGATCATGACCCGAGCCGAAGGCAGCTGCTTAACCAACTGAACCACCCAGGTGTCCTGGGGGAGTCAAAAGTTTTATGTGGATTTTCAACTGTGCAGGGTGTTGTTCGAGGGTCAATTATATTAAAAATGTCCAAGATACAATCCAAAATCATCTGGCAAAAAAACAAGAAAATCTCATATGGGAATAGATGGTTCAACAGACATCAATGCCAAGATGACAAAGATACTTGAAGTCATTTTTTTTTTTTTAAAGATTTTATTTATTTAACTGAGAGAGAGAGTGAGAGAGAGAAAGCATGAGCAGGAGGAGTGGGAGAGGGAGAAGCAGACTCCCCGTTGAGCAGGTAGCCTGACAGGAAGCTCGATCCCAGGACTCTGGGATCATGACCCAAGCAGATGCCCAACTGACTGAGCCACCTGGGTGCCCCCATTAAACACTTTAAAGTTTTGAAACTGCTTTATAAAGGAAGAGCAAACACTTTCAAACAAAAGACAGAAAGTCTGAGCAAAGAAACAGAAGACACAGTAATCAAAAGAAAAAACTCATTGAATAGACTCAGTATCAAGATGGAGGTGAAAAAGTCAGTATCAACTGAAATTATCTAATCTAAACATTAATAAAATAGACTGGAAAAAATGAACAGAGCCTCACAGACCCGCGGGACAAGACATCTAACATGCACGTCATCCAGGTACCAGAAGGAAAAGAGAGAGTAATGGAGAAAAAATAAAGAATATTTCCTGAACTTAGCAAAAGACATAAGCCTACGGATTCAAGCTCAGCAAACTCCTAAAAGAATAAACTCAAAGAAATCCACACCCAGACACCTCACAATCAAACTGCTAAAAACTAAAGACAAAGAAAAAAAATCTTGCAAGTGGCTAGAGAAAAGTGATGCATTGCTTATAGAATTCTCCACAGAAACCATGGAGACTAGAAAGAAATTACTCAACATTTTTCAAGCACTGAAAGAAAAGAATGGTCCCAGAATTTTATGTCAAGTAAAAATATTCTGTACAAATGAAGATGACATAAAAACATTCTCAGATGAAAGAAGCTGAATTTGTTGCCAGAAGACCTGCTCTAAAAGAACTGTTCTAAATTCTTCAAACAGAAAGGAAATGATGAAGTAAATTCTGAACATCAAGAGTGAAGAAAGCACAAGTCTACCTTGCGGTCTAAAAGCTTTCCCCAATCAGATACCGCATCACACCTGTCAGAATGGCTAAAATTAACAACACAAGAAACAAAGGTGTTGGCAAGGATGCAGAGAAAGGGGAACCCTCTTACACTGTTGGCGGGAATACAAACTGATGGAGCCACTCTGGAGAACCACTGGAGGTTTTTCAAAAAGTTAAAAACAGAGCTGCCCTACAATCCAATAATTGCACTACTAGGTATTTACCCTAAGGACACAAAAATACAGATTCAAAGGGGGTACATGCATCCTGATGTTTATAGCAGCATTATCAACAATAGCCAAACTATGAAGAGGGCCCAAGTGTGGGTGAAGAATGGATAAATATGTGGTATACATACACAATGGACTATTACTCAGCCACCAAAAAGAATGAAATCTTGCCATTTGGAACAACATGGATGGAAATAGAGTGAAGCCAGTCAGTCAGAAAAAGATAAACACCATATGATCTCACTCATATGTGGACTTTAAGAAAACAGATGAACATATGGGAAGGGGGAAAAGAAAAAAGGAGAGAGGGAAATAAGTCACTAGTGACTCTTAGTGACAGAGAACAAAGAGGGTTGAAGGAGGAAGGTGAGTGATGGGCTAGATAGGTGATGGGTACTAAAGAGGTCACTTGTGATGACTACCAGGTGTCGTATGTAAGTGATAAATCACTGATTTCTACTCCAGAAATCAATATAGTGCACTATTGTTAACTAATAAAATTTAAATAAATTAAAATAAAATAAAAAATAAAAGCCTTCCCTAACGAATTTTACTTTCACTCCCTAAATCTTACATAGGCATTACCCCCAATAAACTTCCTGTATTTTTTAAGCATGTAAATTTAATTAGACAAGACTGTTTAGATTTAACTGAAATTACAATCCTAGGTAATCACTGCTTAACTCAGACCAGGAAACAAAATTATTTGATAGCAATACAAAAACAGGCAGAAACTGCTAAGCACCCGCCACTTATAATTACCATAATGCAGGAGAGTTCTCCTCTCCAAAACTGAGCACATTTTTCTTTAAAGAGCTATCTACCCTTATTTTGGATGTCAAGCCAACAGCCTAAAACAAAACACATATAGTAAGACTCAGAATTACTCGGACAAAACCCAAAAATGAACAAGCAAAATTACTGTCAGAATCTTAAATTTTTATTTACTTGCTTCTTATAGACCTCTTTCTTGGTTTAGTGGTCTAGTACTTAACCTAAAGAATGCTAATAACACAAAGTACCTAGATGCTAAAGCGGTATCTTCTACACACATACTAAAAAGGCTGTCTCTCGCCCTGAAGAAAAAGCCACAGCCACAACTGCTTGCATAAGGCTAATTTCAAATCAGATTATCAGATTCTGCCTGTTGAGAGATGACTTTGTAACAGCTCACCAATGCTTCTGAGTAGATTATTCTATCTTTATGCTGTCCATGACCACTAGAACGCTGGAAATGGAAATGGTGCTACTCCATTCGTCTTCCAGACTAGAGCAGAGGCCATAAGGGTGACGATGGCATAGATACTGTACCATATTTTCTGCCCCAGACAAATGACCATTCAAATGAATAAATGAATGGGTATCTGAAGATGACACAATTTATAACAAACTCCAGAATCTTCTTTATTTCTCTAAATGTCTAAGTATACCCTACAAGCAAGAATCATTCAGACTATGTAAGAAAGATTCCTCAGTGCTCTATCAACCTCATTCAATCCAAACATAGTCTTCAAATTTCCACTTACTCATTCAATAATTATTCTCCAATCCCATCAACCCCCCCAACAAATTTATAACGTGTCTGTTCTTCAGGAAAGAAATGAAACAACTTTGGAAGTTGTCATCTCAAAGGACAGACCATGTTAAAAAGAGATTTATTTAGCAGTATAGATTAAGTCCAAATTTTAATAGCTACCATCAGATAGTAATTGCTCAAGGAAAGGATTCCTTCAAATCTTCCCTTACTATATATTAAAAAATTAATTCTATCTGAAAATGTTAAAATGTAAGAGTTTAATATTTTAAAAAATTTAAACAGTTTTACTATGTTCCTCATGTACCTTTATTTCCAATAGGTACACCCTAAGTAACTGCTATATGGGCAAGGAAAAAACTCAAACACCCTTATGCTCAGGATATCTTTACTACAAATTCTATAGCTTATTCTATAGTCTTGGAAAATATAACTAAATAGGAATAAGCAATGCATTAGATGAAATTGTCTGAGCTCCCTTCTACCATTCTGGATTTCCAGTTTAAACTATCAGGGTAGAAAAATAAACTACTTTCACAGCTTATTTTCTGCTCACATGTAGTAAAAATTAAAAGTTAAAATTGTATAAAGAGGTTTAGGAAATGCAGCACAGTGCTAGAACTCCTTTTGTTATAACTGTATGTTCCTACTGTTGCATCAGTGCTAGGATCAGTTCCAGCTTCTGTTGCTAGGTGACCAAATTCGTTTGCATGGCTGCAGGAAATAAGCAGTACTGCAAACAAGCCAAGAAGTGGCTAATAAAAAGAAATATCTATTATTAGTACTTCTGTTTTACTGTACTTTTTCCTTTAACATTTTTAAAGAAAAAACTTGAAAAGATGTTCTTAAATGTGAAAGCAGGATTCAAGCAAGAATCAAGAGCAAAAGAGCACCCATTCAAGGGTGTGTCTGCCTGACAAGGATGTTATAGCTTAGAAAGAAATTCAAGAACACATTAATTCATACACTAGCTCATGTATGTACTTTCAGTGCCATTCATAGTTTTGATTATTTTAAGTTTAAAAATCTGGAAGCTGAAGGGTGCCTGGGTGGCTTAGCTGGTTAAGTGTCTGACTCTTGGTTTTGGCTCAGGTCGTGATCTCAGAGTCATGAGATCAAACCCCTCATCTGTCTGTGCTCTACTTGAGATTCTCTGCCTCTCCCATCTCCCCTGCCCACACGCCTGCTCTTTCTCTTTCTCAAATAAATAAATACAACCTTTAAAAAAAATACATATATAAACAAATAAATAAAATCTGGAAGCTGAGACAGAAAAGGAGTAAATAACTTTAATAAAACATTATGAAACTACGGAATCTAAACAGATCATCCTATCTCCTTGGCTACATCATGAACATGCTGACAAACTGGTTAGTTTGAGGACTGGCTTTGACTGTTCACCACCCAAAACCAATACATTTCTGGAATAGTTTATGATATCGTTATTTTTTTTAGTAGGCTCCATGCCCAGC
The DNA here is from genome assembly GCA_003697995.1 of Taxidea taxus jeffersonii. Classification (NCBI taxonomy): domain Eukaryota; kingdom Metazoa; phylum Chordata; class Mammalia; order Carnivora; family Mustelidae; genus Taxidea; species Taxidea taxus. The sequence continues at coordinate 71,313 of RCUC01166357.1, read as the reverse complement.
ATGGTGCCCAAACCCACCACCCTGAGATCAAGACTGGAGTGGAGATCAAGAGTTGGGACTTAACTGACTGAGCCACTGAGGCACTCCTGAAATTATAATTCTTGAGCAGACAGTGGTAACAAAACACGATAAAATTCAGTATTTGTTTCAATTCTTAAATGCCAATTCTTTTAAAAAAAACCTCCCCCACCTACTTTTGAAGGAAAATTTGTGTATGAACCCAAAAATGTGCTACTGTTGCACCTGCTAAGCATCCAGTTAATCTGGTTTAGCAGTGAGGGACAGAGATAGACCACAAAGGAGACTTAACAGGGAATTAAGAAGAGCTAGATTCCGGTTCCACTCAGTCTGGGAAAAAATACCTACTTTATATACATACATACATACATACATACATACTTTATATACATCCAAAAGAGGTGTGGTTTTTTAAAATTCCTCCCAATATTAGGACAAAATAATCAAAATTCCTCCCAAACAGTAACAAAGACAAACAACCTAACTGGGAAAAAAAAGGACAAAAAATGAGCAAGAAATTCACAAAAGGGAGAAATTCTGAGAGTAAAAAAAATTGAAAAGATGCTCAACCCCAAAGATGATGATGAAAATGCAAATTTATACAACTAGCTAAATTAATCAGATGGCTGTGAAATATTCCAAAAATTTTAAGTCTGATAATACCAAGTATAGGTAAGAACCGAGAAAAGAGAACTGTTGTTTAATACATGTTTGGTAGGACAGTAATTTAGTATAAGCCCTACAGGGGAAAATTTAGCAAACCTAGTAGAGCTGATTATGAGGCACATGGTCTCAAATGAAATAATCCATATTTGGGCATATACCAGCCAGCGGTGCCTTGCAAACTATGGCTGGAAAATAAATTCAGTAGTGTGTCATAATCAGCATTTGTAGATGGAAATGCTACCTTCTTTAAAAAAAAAAAAAGGAAATGCTACCTTCTTAAACGTTCCATTCTGTCTTCTGTATGATATTCATACTCCGATGATGGTTTTCAAAGTTAAGACAGGCAGGCTGTAATCTAACTACCTGTCACATTTGCATCCTTACCCCTCACAATTATTTTACACATTATTTCACATACCTTTCTGCTCTGGTCAATCTGCTGTCCCAACTGCCTCCTCATCTGAACAGATGACAGAAATTTGAGGAACTACTTTACTAATTTTCCCAAAGATGGCACATACCTCTTACTACTCTAGATGCATAGGAGAGACATTCATACACACGTGGGATGCCCAAGGGCACTCACCAGTTGTTAATTCTCTCTCAAGGAATTCCAGTTGAGGAAGTTTCTTCAAAGTCATAAAATCTTAAGTATTTACTCAGTTCCTCCATCTGCTTTCTAAGTTCTTTGATCAAAGTTTTCACATCTGTATCTGTGGACAATAATCCCTATCTTACCAAGTGTTGCTAAAGACTAACTAAATATTGTACACCAAAATATCTACTGGGACCTAGCCACAGTAAGCTTTCAGTACAACAGTAGCTGAATTGGAGAACCAGGCCTTGCCATCAAATCTTCTGATTCTAAATTGAAAGGAGTCTTCATTTTAGAAAACATTAAACAAAAAACATTAACGGGGCATTAAAAACAAACTCATTCATTTAAAAAATCACCTGAATACAATTACTGCATTAGGTGGCACAACTTAATGGGGATAAGGTCCCTTTTCCCTCTCAACCCAACCTGACTTGGATGTTAGATCAAGTAAGCTATTTCACCTACTAGCCTCAGGCAAAAGTGGGCCCATACCGCCTCCAGGCCCAGTGGGATTCTCTGATCCTATCCTAAGATGAAACCTGATTGCAAAGGTCTAAGCTTTCTTCTGTGAACTAGACTATAATGCAAACAATTATCATTATCAACTAAAGAATGTCGTTTCATTCTGCTCAGAGCAGAGTAAGAACAACATAGGCCCAGAGCTTAGAGCTAATCATGTTGTGTAACAGATGGCAAAGAAAACAGAACTTAACTCATCTTTTCTTTTGAGAATGATCTTCAGACTGAAAAAGACAAACCAATATTGTTCCACAGAAACTGGAGCCCGATAAAAGTGAAGAGACCCAGAGAGCATCTAGCTGCTTGTATGAGTCAGGACTCTTGGTTCATACAAACAGAAATCTCCTTTGCCCAATCAAGCTGGATTTGAGGAAAGGCTCAGGTAACCAGGGATAGGTATGAAGGTAGCTGAACCTCAAAAGATGTTCCCTCCCCACCTCTTCTCTCTGAAGAATTTTGTTTCCTACAACAGACCACATCCTTTCAGGGGCTACTAGTCACTTCTAGGCGTACATATTCCCAGCCCTCCTTCCCATAAGAGCTCTAAAGAGAAAGATCCTAAGAGAGGCCTTTGAGATACTCACCCTGAACAAACAACTATGGCTAAGCCTGGGTAGTTCAGATCCATCTCTAGACCATGCAACTGTGGCCAAACCCAGAAGGTATTGAGAATGTAGCTGTTCTTAGTCCAAAATCACATAATTTAAAAAAAAAAAAAACACAATCTTGAACGCAAAGATAGAGATTTTACTAAATCCCTTGCAAAAATTTAGACACCTAAGTCTACTGCATTTTCTTGGATTACTTACGAGTAGTTCACAAAGAAGAGTTAGTTTGAACATGTTTTGTTTTATTTTTAGGGACTATGTTCCTGGCTTTTTATCATTGTTGTCTTTTTTATAACTTTGTTAACCATTCCTTTTCAGTAGTTCTAAAAATTCAATACTCAAAGTATATTATCAATTTATCTGTCTATATTTCAGAACTCAACTTGGCTCTTTTTCTTAATCAGAGTATATTTTCTATTTCTAGTCATTTCAATTTCCTTTTCCCTTCATTAATAGTAACATCTCTCTACTATATAAAGATTTATCCATTACATAATAACAGAAATTTAGAGCTAGTATATACCTGATCTCACCCACTCTGTATCTCAGCTACTATTTAAGGCCAAATCCAACACCTTTTCTCCCTTTGGTATTTTCTTCTCCTCTCATACTCCAGTCATACCTACATAAAAGGCAGTTCCAGATGGCTCACCCAGAACTATCTTAAATATTCTATATTTTGCTTTTTATGGCATTACTCCATTTTTTAACAGTCAGCATTTTAACTCACCCATGTAGATGCTCCATCTACTGGCAGAAGATCAGTTTAGGCTGGCACTTTTTAAAAACTATTTTTAATACTTATTTCCCCCCTTAAAACACTACCAGCCCTGTAATGGCCTGATTCCCTACTGTAGCACTCACGAGTGAGATCTTTTTCCAAATACCGATTCACCGCTTCCAAGCTGTTCACCTGGGGCATGTTATTTAATATCTGAGTCCTAAAATGGGAATAATGTACCTACAGCATGTAACATAAATATATGCACAGCACCCACCTCAACAGTCAGAGCATGGTCAACACTCAGTAAGTAACATCTATTATTGTCCTTCCTTTGACTTCTCCTTAGTCTAATTTCATCCTATTTAATGAGAGCACGCAAATTCTCAACTGCTTATATCATCCACTCCCTTTTTCCCTAACCTCCTTTAATCAAATCCTTAGGCCTTCCATCAACCCTATTCTTTTTTTTTTTTTTTAAAGATTTTATTTATTTATTTGTTAGAGAGAGAGAGTGAGAGAGAGCGAGCACAGGCAGACAGAGAGACAAGCAGAGGCAGAGGGAGAAGCAGGCTCCCTGCCGAGCAAGGAGCCCGATGTGGGACTCGATCCCAGGATGCTGGGATCAGGACCTGAACCGAAGGCAGCCGCTCAACCAACTGAGCCACCCAGGCGTCCCATCATCAACCCTATTCTTGATAAAGCAGCCAATCCAAAAGAGCCAGTCCCCGAGGGTCTTCACAGGAGTCCAGCATCTCTCAGTTGTTCAGCCTCTTTCTCAGTACTATAGAAAACCACATCTCACTCTCCTGTCTGAAATCTTGCCTGTTCTTCCAAGTCAATTTTTTTTTTTGAAGACTTTATTTATTTATTTATTTATTTAGAGAGAGCATGTGTGTGAGTGCAGGAAAGGGCAGAGGGGGAGAGAGAGGAAGAGAGAAAGAGAGAAGCAGATTCCACAATGAGCACGACCCCAAAGATCACAACCTGAACTATAAGCAAAAGTCAGACACTTAACAAACTGAGCCACCCCAGCGCCCCCAAGTCAAATTTAAGATACCAACTCCACAACACTTAAAGAGCACAATGATCTTCCTTTTACTTTACAGTAAATGGAGTGCATCCCATGTGAATTTATCCTATGTTGCCTCAGAATTTTCCCAGCTCTTTCATGTGTACAAGTAGCATTCTTACATGACCAAACTGGACCATACTCTTCTTCTTCTTCTTTTTTTTTTTAAGATTTTTAATTTTTTTTTTTTTAATTTATATGTCAGAGAGAGCAAGCACAGGCAGACAGAGAGGCAGGTAGAGGCAGAGGGAGAAGCAGGCTCCCTGCCGAGCAAGGAGCCCGATGTGGGACTCGATCCCAGGACGCTGGGATCATGACCTGAGCTGAAGGCAGCTGCTTAACCAACTGAGCCACCCAGGCGTCCCTGGACCATACTCTTCTAAAGAACATGGCCTACGTATTTTGCTTCCAACTATCCCACAACAATGTCTAAATTTAGACAATTTAAAATCTTAGCCCTATTTATTTCAACATACACACATATGTATCTAAAGCAGTAATGATTTTATTGGCTTTTCTTACTTACAAAGAAGTAAACTAAAAAAAACTCAAAAGACTTAAACACTGAAGTAAAAGCCCTAAGCAGGAGAGAATTCTAGATGTTCTTAACATGGGAGAGGAAATTAAAAATGGGCCAACACATTGTTTTTACTAAAAATAATCTGCCACAGAACCCAATATCTGATATTATTTATTTTAAATAGTGATCACACTATGGGCATCTGAAAATAGTCAACACATTAAGGCAGAAATCTTCAATAATTTTTTATGATCACAAAATTAAAAGCCAGAAAGTGCCTTGGCTAACACCACAAACCTCTTTTGTGCTTACATTAAGTGATGACTAAGGAACTTTAAAGCAAGCATTAAAACATTAAAGGACAAAAAAATCATTAAGCATGTCAAAAATTCACTACTGTTCCTCACTCAAAACCAGCCTGCTCATAAAGGAATCACCAGCGTCTTTGCCCTCTTCTTGGCAGGGACAGAAACATAGATCCACAATAGGGTGCTGCTCACAGGCTGCTGAACAGCATTCCAGTTTATTGCTCAAGTCTGTTTGTGGGACTTGAGCAATAAACTGGAATAAAGCAATAAAGGCCTGGGCCACAATGGCTTCAGCTTCATCCCGTCTGCTCACATTAGCCCACAGGAGTCCACCCAGCCTTGTTACAACAGGTGGCCTTGGAAGCTTGTACAAGACTTGTACAGACTACAAGTCAGCGGAGTCTTATACGACAACAGCCTACACAGAATTCCTCAAGTATGTGAGAAGCACTGTGTCTAGGCAGTTCTAGTGGAGTAACAGCTTCCTGTTAGAGCTCAGGGCAAACAGATGCTCCTACCCCCCCAAAAAAGGGAGGGAGGGAGAACATGCACTGAAAGATGGTAGAGAACGGAGTTAAAAGATCCAGGCTTTCTTCTGTGTCCCAGAACCATAATTCAACAAACACTTACCAGTATCAACTTAACAATGTAGTTTCATAGGATGGATCAGAAGAATCTGGAATCCAGGTCACCTAGAACCTAAACTACTTTCACAGCAACATAAAACCACACATTTTTACTTGAAAAAGCCCTTATTACTTAACATGACAAAAATGTCCTCAAAAGAGAAATGAGTAAATTAACATATATAATTAGGAACATTCACCTAAAACACACCCCCACCAAAAAAGCCAGAATATAGATTACTCATTATGCATTCCCTTGGTATCCATTCTCAAAGGAATTCTTCTGTTTCTAGCACCAAATACACTTAAATGCTTTGTCTCAAAGATTAGCCAAAATACCTGACAACAATTATGAATATTTGTAAAAAGACTTGCTAGATCAGGAAGACATGCTTTACAAGTCACCATTAGTTAGGTGGATAAGAGTAAAAAGAACGTTCTAATAATCTGACAGGACAATAGGCACAACCTAGGAAATGGGGACACACGGTTACCTATCAGTGGCAGAACACAAAGTTGGTGAATTGCTGGCCCTCATGCTCTAGATCCTAGTGGCTAGCAGTCCACACACTTGAGATATGGCTGCTGCCATCCTCACCTCTCTCGAATCTGCGATCTCTCCTCGGATACTTTCTCTGATTAGCTGCCATGAAAACTTCAGCTCTTCCCACTAGCATGGCATCTTCTGGTCTTGCTGTCCCCACCCTCTGTCATAACTACAAGCAACGTGATGGTCAAGCAGATGCCTTCTGTTACCTCCAAGGGTTTCAACCATCAGAATCACCAGATTGCCTTGGTCACTGTCAGCCATCAAAACCTGAAGCTTCCTAAACACCACCTAGAGCAGCTGAAGGTCCCTCACCCACAGTGATTTAAGACCCTCTCTAAAGTGCCCCGCCACCATTCCAGTGAGCCCTTAAGCTAGTACATATCAACTGAAGACTTCCAATGCCATAGTCTCCCCAGAAGGTCTGATGCCAAAGCCACTTCCAAAGCTGTGTGCACTCTCTTGGAGTCATCAAACAGGCAGCACAACCTCAAAGTTCTTTCAGAGAGTATGCACTGCCTTCCCAGCCTTTGCTAGCAAATGCCATCACTAATCCAAATATGGTGTTGCTGCTGCCAAGACTACTTCTCAGGCCTCTTTTACCAAGTTGAAACCCTCAGCATTATGGGAATGGTGAAAGCTCTCTGAAAGGTCACTAACATTTCTGTAAACCACAGCTACCCAAACAATCCTTAGAGCCCCTGCCATACACAGTCCAGCTACACTGTAACCGACCAGTTAACAACACCTCCTTAGAATCAGATATTTCTGCCTTAGACTGCCTCGGGTCTAGCCCTTTCAAGACTACTGCTCTACAGGGTAATTTCTAAAAGGTAAGCTTACCCATGAGTCAGACAAAGTCACCCCCTGGATTCCATGAGTTTCTATTTACATCATAGCTACTAGCTCTCCTACATTCAGACTAAGAAGCAAATCTTAGGACTGGTTTTGCTTTTACAAAGAGCTCTCCCAAAAGTTCTTCCTACCTTCCCACAAGTTTACAATGTGTCAAAAAACATCCATAAAAAAATAAATCCATAAACAGTTACAAATTCTCCAATGGCTGATGTAGTCAGAGGTATCACACAGTAACCTTAGGCCCTGTCTCTTAGGCCCCACTATGAACTCCAAAGGCAAAACTGGCCCAGTGCTAAAAATAACCACTTATAAGTAAACCACTAAGTCACAGATTCAAGAGATGTCACCAGAACAATCGCCCAACAGAAGTGGACTGGCCCTGCAGCTAGCAACCAACCCATTCACTCACACAGAAAGCAACAATGGAGAAAAGCAACTAGCATGCACACAGGAAGACAATAGTTAGGATGATGCAAGGGTGTTATCCTAATTACCCCACAAGAGAGACAGTCACTGCCAATGAACTATTCAGGAAGTAGGAAGTTACTTCTGTAAACACACTCCCTCAGAGGAGTTAAAATTTCTTTGGAAATTTACTCACCTTGATACAAGGAACTGTAGTCAAATAAACAAATGTGTTTTTTTTGTTTTGTTTTTTTAAATAGTAAAAGGAAACTTTAAGAGTAATATAATAAAACCAAATCTAAAAAAGTTAAAGCCAGGATGAAAGGGCTAGCATAAAAGAATTATTATCAAAGCAGTGCTAGGAGAAGAAGGATGATGTTAAAAAATCCCAGACACTTCTTCAACACCATACCTTATCAATGGCTTTTCCAACACGAGAAACACTGCTGTGGATGTCTTTGTGGTCTGAGGCCAATTTTTGAACAGTGTCCTTTATTCTCTTACAGCATTGTGTCAAAACAAGTGAAAGTGTCCCTGATAATTCAGCATCTTGGCCTATAAAAAAATAAAGAAAGAAAAAAAGAGAAAGACTGGTTACTGATGAAAGCAAACCCAAAGATGGCAAATTTCAAATAAGCCCTTTAGAACATGAAAGTTGGAAGAAAAGTGAAGAAAAACAAATATCTGCTTTGAAGCAGATGGTCACATTCATAGATAACATTTTTCAAGTGAATGCTAAGAAAGTTATCTTAATTTATTTTTTTGGAATAAATAAGAAAACTTTACTATGAAATAAGCCACTTTTATAATTACTAAAATAGCACAGACTGTGAATGATACTGCCAAGGCATTTTTCAGAAAATATGTCTTACTGAATAAACTCAGTTATTCCATCCACTTAAGCTGTTCAAGTCATTCGCAATACATTTTCATTGTTACTCAATTTCCTAAAAGAGAGATTTAGTTTAAGTGCTTTATATTCTATATAAAGAAGTAGAAAAGAATACCCAACAAACTTCTGTGGATATCATGTTGAAAGAGTGAACACAGCAGAAAAAGAGTTAGCATATCCCCATCTATATGGCACGGTGAGCCATTCTTATCAGGGTTCCCTCCCACCCTAAAAGGTAAGAGTGGCTAATTATTCCTAAACTGTACAATGAGGCTCATGCTGAATTCCTGCTTTCCTTTTGAGACTCTGGAATTTTAGTATGTGCTACGCAGACGGTGCCTACATGATCAGTCCCCAGTGAACACCCTGAGCACTATGCCTCTAATGAGCTTCCCTGGTAGACAACACTTCACAATTGTTACAATTTGATGCTGGAGGAATTAAATGTGCCCTTCTTGTGTGACTGACACTCTGCTGAGAAAATATTCTTGGAAATTTTCTCCTGCTTCCTCTGTATTTTGCCCCATGAGCCTTTTCCCTTGGCCGATTTTGCTTTGTGTCCTTTTTGCTGTAGTAAATCTTATTCTTATTCTAGGTGTCCTCCTAGTGATCAATGGAATATAAAGGTGGTCTTGGGGATCTTGATACACACGATAAATCAACTGGAAGTTACTACAGTTTATATCATCTTTCCCAGTGTTACCTCCTCAGGAAAAGGAAAGGAGAAGAAGGCGGGAGAAGAGTGAACAATTGTTAATTACCTCATACATCTACATATCCCTACCTGTGAGCAACAGGTCTGGCTTCTGAACTACTAACTATGATACAGCAGTGGTTCTTAAACTTGAATTTTCATCAGAATCACCTGTCGGTCTAAGTTAAAACAAAGGAGTTGGACCTCCATCCCCTGTATCTAATTGAAGATGTCTGGGATGGGCCTCAAGAATCTGAACAAGAACCACCCAAAATGACAGCAGCCCTAGGATATCCATTCATTCAACAAATACTTATTGAGTAAGATACCTTCCAGTGAACAACACAAAATAAGTCAATTATATATAGTAGAACAAAAGAGGATATATTCTATTGGGGGGGGGGCAGTGGAAAAGAGATGAGGAGTGTATGTGAGCTTAACAATTACAATCTTAAACACAGTGCATAGGACAGACCTCACTGAGAAAGTGATATCTGAGCAAGGACTTGAAGTAAATGAGGGAACCAGTCATGGGGCTACTGTGGGGATGAAGGTTAGCAGAATTTGCCACCCCAAAATATGCTTCTTTGCCATAAGGATTATTTTGAGCATATTATTATGAGAAACAGCAGATAGCAGATACAGGAAAAGTTCTCAAAACAGAGCAGAAGTCACCCTTTTGTAAGGGAAATTTACAATTATGAGGGAAATTCCATTTGTAAGTCTCCCTCTCTACCCACATAGAGAAGAATGGCTCTAAATCATAAGAAACTTATCAGTGAAGAAGGTTCAGACTTATATCTGCATAACAAACCTTACCTTTGTTTACTGTGCATTTCCTGATAAACTGGCTTCCCCACCTTTCTTTCATCTTTAGCTAAAGATGGTACTTAAGCTTGAACTCTAAACCACTTCTTTGAGTTACTCACTTTTCTCTGAGAACCTCCCCCCAACCCCGCCATGTATACATAAAGTATACATGTTAATAAACTGTTTTTCTCTTGCTAATCTGCCTTTTATTACAGGGGTCTCAGCCAAGAATTCAAAAGATTAAAAGAAAAAGTATTTCTCTTCCCTTTAAGGGGGAAAGCATTCCAGGCTGAGAGTATAAAAGCCCTTACAGGAATATACCAAGATTATTTAAAGAATAGCCAAAAAGCCAGTGTGGCTAAAGTAGATGTCTGGCAAAAAAAAACAAAAAACAGGAGGAGAAAAAGTGGACTAGATAGTGGGGGTCCTGATCTTGCAGGGCCTTTCTGGCACTGTAAAGACTTTAGCTTTTATTCTGCATGAAAAGGTATCCACTGCAAGGTTTTGAGCAGAACAGGTACATAAACTGACACATTTTAGTATGGTCTTTCTGATTCAAGACAGGAATACAAGAACAGAAGAAGGAAGAGAAGTTAGGAGACTGTGGCAGCAATCCAGATAAGAAGAGGGCAGTGGCTCAGCCCAGGGTGTACAATGCAGAGGTGGTGAGAAATGCCTGGATTCTGGATATATTCTGAGGGCAAAGCCAATAGGATTTCCTGACTGAGCATGAGGGAAGAGAAGAACTCCCAGATGACTCCAAACTTTTTAGTTTAAGTCAATTAGAATGATAAAGATTAAAAGCTGAGCAGGTATGAGAGGAAGGAAGAGATAAGGAGTTCAGTTTGGGGCTGCGCACACGTGGAGTGTGTTAAATTTATAAACCTGGAGTTCAAGAGCCAACACAGGGCTGGATATACAAATTTGTGAGCCACTGGCATGTAAGTGATGCTTCAAGCCATGAGATGGCTGGGTGGCTCAGTTAGTTGAGGGTCCAACTCTTTGTTTTGGCTCAGGTCCATGATCTTATGGGTCCTGGGATCAAGCCCCATGTTGGGCTTTGAGCTCAGTGCTAAGTCTGCTTGAGATTCTCTCTCCCTCGTCCTTTGCCCCCCTCCCTGCACTCTCTTGCACTTCTAAAATAAACAAATATTTAAGCCATGAGGCTAAATGAAATCATCAAAAGAGTGATTACAAACAAAAAGAAGTGGTAAAAGATGGGAGTCCTGGAAACTCCAAGCTTACTCCAAGATGAAGCAGAAATGGAAAAGGAGACTAACAGATTACTAAAACACCGTGATGCAGGAGGAAAATCAAGCATGGTGCTGGGGAAGCCAAGTAAAGACAATGTGTCAAGGAGGAGGAAGTAACAACTGTGTTAAGTGCTCTGCTATGTCAAGTAAGATATAGACTGAGAACGGACCACTAGATTTAAAATGTGGAAATTATGAGTGACCATGACAGAACAGTTTCTCTACAGTTTGAAGAAAAAAACAGTTTCTCTACAGTATGATACCAAGAGTGGTACCAGGAAGTTGTAGGGACTGTGAAGAGGGAAGTCTAGTTCAGTGACAACCACTGGGAGATGTAAAAAGATAAGCAAACAGAAGATAGATACAAGATACCATAAGATACCCAATGCAATATGATGTAACCAAAATAAAAACTGTCCTCTTCTCTAGATAACAATTGCACAAAGTATGTATCAGGGACTTCCAACTTCTAATAACATAATTTAGGCTAAGAGAAGACTTGGTAATTCAGGAAAATTTCAAAATCTGTATAAAAGGTATTCCATACATACTTTGAGCCAAATGAATCTAACTGCTTCAGTAGCTCTACTCTGGTCATTTCTGTGTCTAAACTTTACCTACCCTCAATACCTTCATCTCCTCTATGAACCTCTCTGCTCATAGATTTGCTCAGTCTTCTCAATTCCTAATGAATTCTGTTCTCTCCACCATTCCTCTAGCACTTAATTGGATCCCACTCAACAATTTCGTGTGCAATTCCATCAGCAGTCTCAATTAGATATATATAAGTCCTGAGCGAAGACAGGTTCTTATTCTAAACTACATATTCCAGTCTTATCACATGCCTTGCACAGTTTTTCCTTTCTTTTTTTTTTTTTTTAAAAGATTTTACTTATTTATTTGACAGAGAGACACAGCAAGAGAGGGAACAAAGCAGGAGGAGTGGGAGAGAGAGAAGCAGGCTTCCCGCTGAGCAGGGAGCCTGATGTGGGGCTCAATCCCAGGATCCTGGAATCATGACCTGAGCTGAAGGCAGATGCTTAATGACTGAGCCATCAAGGCGTCCCGCCTTGCACAGTTTCATACACTATTAATATAAGTATGTGGATTGAGTAACTAAAGCAAGGAAAGAACAGTTAAAAGGAATGCCATATTTAACAAATGGTACTGGAATAAGCAGATATCCACATGCAAAAGAATCATACCATATAAAAACATTAACTCAAAATGGAATGAACACCTAAATGTAAGAGCCAAAACTATCAAATTCTTAGAAGAACATGGGGGTATTCTCAACCTTGTACTGGACAATGGTTTCTTAGGTATGATACCAAAAGCACAAGTAACAAAAACAAATAAGTAGAGAGATAGATAAATAAATAACTCCTAGAATGACAGAAAATATTTGCAACTCATGTCAGGTAAGGGTCTAGTATCCAGAATGTACAGAGAACTGTTACAACCTAAGAAGACAACTCCATTTAAAAATGGGAAGGGGCAACTGGGTGGCTTAGTCAGTTAAGTGTCTGGCTCTTTGATTTTGGCTCAGGTCATGATCTCAGGGTCCTGGGATCAAGCTCCATGTGGGGCTCTGCACTCAGCATGGAAGTCTGCTTGCCCCTCTCTCTCTGCTCTTCCCCCTGCTCACTTGTGCAAATAAATAAATTCTTAAAAAATAAAAATGGACAAAGAATTTGAACAGACATTTTTTTCCCCAAAGAGGAAAGACAAATAACCAATAAACACAGGAAAAGATGTTCAACATTTTTAGTCAAAAGAAAAATGCAGGACGCCTGGGTGGCTCGGTTGGTTAAGCGGCTGCCTTCGGCTCAGGTCATGATCCCAGCATCCTGGGATCGAGTCCCACATCGGGCTCCTTGCTCAGCAGGGAGCCTGCTTCTCCCTCTGCCTGCCTCTCTGTCTGCCTGTGCTCCCTCTCTCTCTCTCTAACAAATAAATAAATAAAATCTTTAAAAAAAAAAAGAAATGTTTAAAAAAAAAAAAAAGAAAAATGCAAATCAAAACTACAAAGAGAAACTACTTCACACCCCCTGGGATAGCTATAATGAAAAAGATGGACAACAAAAAGAGTCAGGGAGGATGCGGAGAATTTAGAACCCTCACACATGCTGGTAGGATGTAATATGGTGCAGTGGCTGAAGAAAACAATCTGACAGTTCCACAAAAAGTTAAACATAATAACCATAAGATATAGGAATTCCACTGCTAGGTACATACCTGAGAGAAATGAAAACATATGTCCACACACAAACTTGCATAAGAATGTTTAGAGCAGCATAATTCATACTAGCCAAAAAGTGGAAACAATCCCAATGTCCAAATGGTGACTGGATAAATGTGGCATAGCCACATAATGGAATATTTATTCAGCCATAAAAAGGAATGAAGCACTGATACATGCTACAACACAGACAAACCTTGAAAACACTGTGTTGACTGGAAAAAGCCAGATGCAAAAGGCCGTAACTGTATGATTCACTTATATGAAATCTCCAAATCCAAAGACAGTAGTAGATTCATGGGGGCCAGAGGCTAGCAAAGGGTAAAATTGAGAGTGACTGTTAGTTAAGTATGAGGTTTCTTTGGGAGTGATGAAAATGTTCTGGGATTAGATAATGGTTATGGCTGCACGTTTCTGAATACAGTAAAAGCTAGCGAATCATAGCCTTTAAAAGGGTGACTTCTATGGTATATGAACTATTTCTCAATTTTAAAAATCTTAAAAATGCAAGCCATAAGTCCTATTCATTCTAGCATGTTTGTTTCTGCAATCAGTAGACAACAAAGTAAATAAAAGGTTAAAGAACAAAAAAGCAGAGGCCAAGCTGGAGGACAGAGGTCATCTGGAATTTATTAACTCAACTTCCACAACCCAACCTTGAAATTCATGGTACTTTCAAATCTCAGCAACTTAAATGTCTGAAATTTGGTGCTGCTGTCATTTCCTCTTTTTCCTTTACCATCTACAAGACCCTATACTTTTTGGTCTTCAAGTTTATAAAGGACAGATTCTAGTAGTGGAAGGTCAATTAATTAACATTGAGAGTTCTCAGTATGCCCCAAGGAAAAATAATTTCTACAATGTATTTGGAAGTGTAAGAAAAGTATAATGGAATAATCTGAAAGAGAACCCTGGGAAAGCCCTATTCAAAGAGAAAGATCCCACTAATGCATTTTCAAATGGATTTAGTGGAAAGTGGCCAAAGGTAAAGACAGGTTTAGAAATCACTGTAACAATCAAACTGAGTGAGACCAAACCTCTAAGTCCTAAAGGGAGAGTTCTAATGTTCTTCTGATTTCTCTGTCTGAAAACAAAACCTGCTTCTAGAAGAACCTTTCTGTGAAAGAAATCAAAATGGATTCAGTTCCTAGAAATAAAGCTGGGGAATTACTAACAACCTTCTCCACCATAACTGAACTAGACGTGAGATAAATGTTAGAATCCTAGTTGGCCACAGTGGTGGTCAGTTTTTACCCAGGATGAAGTCCTGTGCCAACGGTGTCTTTTTTTTTTTTTTCCTTAAGAGGAAGAGAGAGAGCAAAAGAGAGTGGGGTGAGGGGTGCCTGGGTGGCTCAGTGGGTTAAAGCCTCTGCCTTCAGCTCAGGTCATGATCCCAGGGTCCTGGGATCGAGCCCCACATTGGGCTCTCTGCTCCGCGGGGAGCCTGCTTCCTCCTCTCTCTCTCTGCCTGCCTCTCTGCCTGCTTGTGATCTCTGTCAAATAAATAAATAATTTAAACAAAATTTTTAAAAAAAGAGAGTGGGGTGGTGGTAGAACATCCCAAACAGGCTCCATGCCCAGCATGGAATCCAACATAGGGTTGGATCTCACAACCCTGAGATCATGACTGAGATCATTACCTGAGTTGAAACTAAGAGTCTGAGCCACCCAGATGCCCCCAACTCTGTCTTTCAATGCAATAAACCTCCGTGGACTCATGACCTATCATACATGAGCATAAAAGGAATTGTTCTGAGGCAGTGCTCGTCCAAACAGTGACCACATGTACTTTTCTTTTTAAGTTTTTTTTTTTTTGAAATTATTTATTGATTTATTTATTTAAGAGCAAGAGAGCATGAGTGAGAACACAAGCCAGGGGAAGAGGCAGAGGGAGAAGCAGACTCCCACTGAGCAGGGAGCCCATTGCAGGGCTCAATGCCAGGATCCTGGGATCATGACCTGGACCAAAGGCAGATGCTTAACCGACTGAGCCACCCAGGTGCCCCAAAGATTGTGGTTTTGTTTTTGTTTTTGTTTTTTTTAAGAGTAGTTTTAGGTTTACAACAAAACTGAGGGAGGTACAGAGATTCCCCATATACCTCCTACCCCCCCCACAACAAGACAGCCTCTCCCATTATCAATATCACCCCCCAGAATGGTACTTTTTTTTTTAAAAACCAAGGATGAGCCTACACTGACACATCATTTATCACCCAAAGTCCATAGTTACCTGAGGGCTCACCCTTGGTGCTGCACCATGGATTCTGACAAATGGGTAATAGCATATACCACTATAGTTTCCTAGAGAGTCTTGTCACGGCCCTGAAAATCCTCGTGCTCTGCCTATTCATCTTTCCCCTCCACCCCACCCCTGGCAACCACCCATCCTTTTGTCTCCATAGTTTGCCTTCCTCAGAATGCTATATAGTCGGAATCCTATAGCATGTAGCGTTTTCAGATTGGCTTCTTTCATCTGAGTTAACTCCTAAACCATTTTTTAGAAAGCCCAGCTAACACTTCAAGCTCTGCCCTTGAGCTTCCTTGCCTAGCCATTTCAGGATCTATGTCCATTAGTTTCAAAGAAACAACAAATTATTTATTTCCATAGCATCCTGGACTTCTCTATCAGAGTTTCACACTTGATTACAAATATTTGCCTATCACCCTCATGAAATTACTTAAAGACAGGCAATATGATTGTTTAATCTTCAGTGTTTAGCTCCACGCCCAATGTGGGGCTTGACCTCACCACCCCCAGATCGAGAGTCACATGCTCTACTGACCGAGCCATCCAAGAGCCCCTAGTAAATTATATATTCTCATTTTCAAGCCCAGCACTGGAGACTTTGGCACTACCAACACCCTGAACCAATACCCTCTGAGTGCCAGCAGTTTCACACTCAGCAGCTCACTGATCTTCTACGCCCTTCCAGGATATCTCATGTGTACTACGCAAAGCATTATGGCCTAAATTTTTCAAATACCAAATAAATAACACACACACACACCAATGTCCAAATAAAACATACTCATAGAATAGAGTCCCCCCAGTTATGAGTTCCTTCCCTTTTCCAAATAATGACCATTTTCTCCCTTCAAAAACCTTAAATATATAGGTAAAGACTGGGGGAAAAAATTAACAGGCTTGTGTTTTCAGCAGCTTCTGTGTTTGTAAAAACAAAACTATGCCAAGATGTGTTAAAAAAAAATGAAATACATTTCAACTTTAGTACATAATGTGTTTCTATAAAATTATACCCCAAGTCAGAATGTAGGAAGATAGAATAAATAGAATAAACTTACACAATATAAGGAGTGCCCAACTCCCACACAGGGAAAAATTACAAAATTCCTAATCATACCTTGGTTTTATAAATAACTTTTCAATACAGCTGTATCATTTTGTACATTTGTTCAATTATTTTCCTTCATAATCACACGGCTTAAGACAACCATATGTCCAATTATGTGACAAAATTTACTCATCATTTTGGCTCATCTAACATTATCGAGATAAAGACATTAAGACTGAAAACTATGTTCTCATCCCTACTCAGTGTTCGCATTTGCAAATTTGTTTGCCTCTTATTTTTAGGCTATCAGAAAGGAAGAAAACCCTCAAATAATTGTACACACTATTAAAGAAAGATAATACTGCTCAAACTAAACAGCTGGTTGGTAGGCAGCACTATAATGGTGTAGCTTGATACATCTGCTCATGGACGGATAATCTAAAGTTCTAACCTGGCCTGTAAGTGGCAGTTTAAACATGTCAATTACACCATGAGTACATGCTGCCTAAGAGTCAACCACATGAGAGATCAGACCCCTATAATTAAGAACACTCTATAAAAAACAGGAGGCACAACACAGAAAGGTGATTACCATGATGATTATTATTCAGATGTCCAAGCTGGCTGAAAACATCACCACCTAGGACTAGAATTTTGGTAGAAGCAAACAGTAGTATTCCCCAGAAATCACTAAGACCTGACTTAACAATCTTATGAATATCATGGAGGCAGAAAAAATTTTAAATATCCAAGCTTACAAATACTACACATATTGCACTTGAGCTCTTTTGCATTACTAAAAGTTAACTCCACTTCATAAAAATGGACAGAGATCTTAAATTTGGAATTAAGCAGAAAACAAAATGGCATGCAAGTTTTGATGTGAAAGCAAAAAGACTCATTTAGTAAACATAATCCTAACTATACCTAAATGAAAACCGAGGCCTCATAGAGCTATATCCAGAATTCATTCTAGATTAATTCCTTAAAAAAAAAAGTTAAAATAGAAAAAGTGAAAAGAAGGCTGTAAGGGGAAAAAAAATTCTACATTATCCCACTTTTTTTAAGAGGGGGAGAGGGAGAGAGAGAATCTTAAGCAGGCTCCTCAGCCCCCACCTTAACCAGACATAGGGCTTAATTTCACCATGCTGAGATCAGGACCTGAGCTGAAATCAAGAGTCGGACACTTAACCGACTAACCCAGCCTGGCTCCCTTATCCCACTCTTACATTTTTATAAATTTTAATATCTTAAAATAAACAAAATGAGACTAGACAAAGACAAAACAGAGGCAAAAAGACTAAAGTCAAAAGGAAGGGAGAACCATGATTTAGAGTCAGTTTACCGAGTGCTGAATGCCTCTGTCGGCAGTGTTCAGGGTACAGATCATTGTACATACAGGGTAAGTTAGACATACAGGGTATGTTAGACAGATTAAGAAATTCAGGTTGGGAATAAAAGAAGACAATGAATAAAAGAGTCTAAGACTGATTCTAAAGAAGTCACTGGCAAGGTGAACATGGAAAAGACTGCAAAACATTAAAATAGAAAAACTTGAAAAGGTAAGGTTCGTATTTAAAAAAAATCTAAAAGAACTGTCTCATACTGTGAGTAGCAAATTAAATTGTGGCCTATTGGAGTTTGGGGCTTCTTAGGAGCTACTTCAGCACCTAGGACACAGGAGCTGCTCAACAGAGATTCACTTAGAGGAGGAAGGAAAAGGCACAAATACAATGCACTCATTTTTTTCTAAGGGCAGTAAATCACTGAAAACAAAACAAACTCTTTTCAGTATATTAGGTGGCAAATCAACAAAGCACAGTATTTTGGGGGTAACCCCTGACCTTCCAGAACAGAATGCAGATTCAGACAGGTGTGTTCCGATCCACTGCACCAAATCACAGCCTAGAGTGCTGCAAAACCAACCATAAGGGGAAAAAAGAAAGGAAGTTTCTATTTAAAAGCTAAATTACGTGGTACAGACTAATAGTGCTCCTAGAGCAGAGAGCTAGACCAAAATGACTGGCATAGGGAAGAAAGGGAAGGCTTCAAAAATACATGATGAGACAAGAACTGAGAGAGATGACAGAAGAAAAAGAGGACACATAGCATAGCTTTCGAACGTCTGCTAGACAGTCCCACTTTAGAGAGCCTATTCATTCCCTTCAAATTCAAAATATAGAGAATTAATCTCCAGCTATCTCCTTCTGTATCTCTGAAATGAATGGCTGAATCAGGTAAGGTTTCTTTTAGTCTTTAAATGTAAATTTCAGACTTACAAATCAAACTCAGATTTCCACCTTCCCCTCTCATAACTTATTTTCTCGGTTCTATAATTGTCTACCTGTCATTCATGCTCAAACCTTGGATTAAGCTTTGATTTTTCTGATGCTTCTCTCCCATCCTGCCAGACTACATCCGCACACCACATCCTGGTAACTCCTTCCCTCAGGAGATCCCATGCATGGGTCCCTGTACATTTCTACCACCACTGCCCAAAGACAGGTCCCTCTTCCATCAGGTCTAAGTTGACACTTAACTAGTCATCTTGCCTCTAGACAAAATGTCCTCCCAACTCTAATCAACCTAAATGCTGCTAACTGGTCTCAAGATAATGTCCCTGTCCAGTCCCTGTTCAAAATGTACTCCCCACCCAAGTCATTCCACATCTTCCCAGTCTACTATTTTCCCTGTGACTCTATAAACCCTGATTCCAATTTAATTTTAATTCTTCTATCCTACTTCTCTCTGCTCTGGTCCTTCCCTCTTCTCAGAATGCCTCCTGTATTCTCACTCCTCTGCATCTTTGTTCTTGCCAACCACCACTGCTGGCATCCCATCTTATCTTCCTACTGTCCACATTCAATCTCTGTTACTGAAACTTGACAGGTTAGAGGGCTCTGTCTCAAATCCCACCCCTTCTTGCCTGTACCACTCAGTCAGCATTGGCCCTATCTATATGGCCTTCCATTACCAGGCACGGTTGCTTAAAAACATACCAATGGCATCTCCCTAACTGGGCAGAAAGTTATTAGAGCATGAGAACGATTGCTTGCCCTTTGTTAACTCCCACAAGATTTTGCCTAGTTCTACATTTAATTGGCAATTAATAACTATTGACCAAGTGCTCTGAAGTTCAATTGAAATCGCACACGCGGGGCACCTGGGTGGCTCAGAGGGTTAAGCCTCTGCCTTCGGTTCAGGTCATGGTCTCAGGGTCCTAGGATCAAGCCTCAGTGGGGAGCCTGGTTCCCCCTCTCTCTCTGCCTGCCTCTCTGCCTACTTGTGATATCTCTCTCTGTCAAATAAATAAACAAAATCTTTAAAAAAAAAAAAAAAGAAAAAAAAATAACACACACACACACACACACACACACACACACACACCACCCCCACCCCCTCAGCAGTTCTTTCCTGTTTCTCTGAACTGTTAGTATTTGTACCAACCAGAAGCACTGCTATTTATACTGTGCCATGCCATGGCTTTTTCCCCCCTCCCAAATATGAAAGTCTGGTCTCATTATCCAACTAAAGTTTCTTGAAGACTGTATTTATGTCTTTGGAATATTCCCTATGGTGTTAGGCAGACCACAGGGCACAGAATGGTACTAACATACACCAGTATAAAAGATACCTAACAGTCAAAGTGTTTCCATAGTGCTTAACTGCAGCTCAAAGGCACAGACTTTAAAAAAAATAATAAAAACAAAAAAGACACAGACATTAAAAATAACATACCTTGTTTTCAGATTTTAAAGCCAGTTTCCATCTATTACTTACTGATTTCATTCCCATAATTCTGTGATATAAGTTACAAGTTTATTGAAGAGGAAACAGGTTAAACAAGATTATAGAACAAGTAAGTGGCAGAGCAAGGACTCAAACTCAGATCTCCTGAGCTCAAGGACAAAATTTTGTGGTCTGCTCTCCAAGTGGGAGACTCATCTTCTTATCTCCCTAACTAGCCTCCATGTTCCTGAAGGGCTGAAGTCATGTATAATCATTTTTTTTTTAAGATTTTATTTATTTATTTGACAGAGATCACAAGTAGGCAGAGAGGCAGGCACAGAGAGAGAGAGAGAGAGAGAGAGAGGGAGGCAGGCTCCCTGCTGAGCAGAGATCCCAATGCGGGACTCGATCCCAGGACCCTGAGATCATAAACTGAGCCGAAGACAGCGGCTTAACCCACTGAGCCACCCAGGCGCCCCTATAATGTTTCTTTTAAGACATTCCTTACCTCCTCCTGAATACCTTCAATAATGAGATATTAAATCTAGATGGATCCCACAGATATAGCAAACTCATCAAAGATAATACACAGCCAGATGCTATAACACAAAATGAGAAGAAAGTATTCAGGCTCAATCTTAAGTGTTAAAGACTTTGCAGTATAGCTTTATGGACTTCCAGAACAATGTTCTTTAAGAACCATTCTGAGCTGAGCCATAAAAATCACCAAACCCAAATAAGGTGACAGTGTTATTTCTAAAAGTCTCAAGTCCTGCTGCAGATTCTGGTGTCTGTTCTCTGAGGGATTAGACTAGCACCTAATCTAAAAGACCAGGGGTTTCTGCCATTCTACAAGCTCTTGAAGTTTTCAAAACAATGCCCAGTTTAGAGAGCATCATGTCCCTGATACCTAACAACTTCTAAGGATTATGTAGAGTACAACGGGACTCCAGTACATAGCTCAAGACCAGAACCCTCTATAATTCTCCCCTATATCACATTTTGGGGTCACTTTCAAAGATTTTACAGCTGAAGAAGCAGGACCCCAAATAAAACAAGTCAGTTTTAACATCCCAAGTGAATAGTTTACCAAAACATGATTTTCACTATTCTAACAACTAAGAGACTAAGACTGGAAAGAAGGGAAATTTCTCTAAATACCCTAGTATCATATCATAGAAGTGTTGGCAAGTTTCTCCCTCACCAATATTATTATCCAGAGTTAGAAACTACGTAAAAGATTAGAGGAGTGCCTGAGTGGCTCAGTGGGTTTAAAGCCGCTGCCTTCGGCTCAGGTCACAATCCCAGAGTCCTGGGATCGAGTCCCACATCGGGCTCTCTGCTCAGAAACTACGTAAAAGATAAAATAACCTTAGTGCACACAAGCAATTTCAAGTAACTTCCCAAAGGTAACATGAACCAAACTGTATTTTTTTTAGTCTACAAATCAAGTTGCACTCACAACTCAGTATTTGAATTGTATGAATGGTTTAGTTAGGAAGCCAGGCAAAAACTGAGAAATAAAGGTTGGGATGGTCAAGAAAACACCTCAAAGGGGCACCTGGGTGGTCAGTGGGTTAGAGCCTCTGCCTTCGGCTCAGGTCATGATCCCAGGGTCCTGGGATCAAGCCCCACATTGGGCTCTCTGCTCAGTGGGGAGCCTGCTTTCCCCTCTCTCTCTGCCTGCCTCTCTGCCTACTTGTGATCTCTCTCTCTCTGTCAAATAAATAAATAAAATCTTTAAAAAAGAAAACACCTCAAAGAGCATTGTTACTGGTGTAACTTGTAGCTGCTCAATTATAATAGACATCTATCACTTTCGTCTGGGTACAAGTTTTCCTCTCTAGAACTCTCTCCTCTCTATGATCACATGGCTGCACATCTCCTGACATGGCCAAAGCACATAGCCCGGAGGTAGCCAACAGACTCCATGCCCTGGCCTCAGTTATTGATTCAGGGAGAGGATTATGACCCCAAACCAAGACAACACAGAATACTTCCTGGTAATTTTATTTTTATCTTTGAAAATGCAGAAAAAAAGGCATGTTCCTGTCTTTGGGATCACTAGCCATATAAGAATGATATGAACTCCTCTGGACATCTTAGTTCCATGTGGAAAAAGCTCCTCTAAGAATGAAGCCAACCATGGGAAGCACAGTTGAGTGAGGAAGAGAAAAAGATCAGTCCTTATAACATCCTCTCTGCTTCTAGAGCCAGCTGGCTGGCCTTACCTCAGCCTATTTAGTAATGAATCAACAAAGTCCATTTTAACTAAAACTATTCTGCCACCTGCAAACAAAAGAATCCTGAGTAATATACTAGTCTGAATAAATAAGGTGCCAAATAACAAAAATTGCCTCCTAAAAGAGCCTGGAAAGGAATGGATGACAAAGTTAAATCGGCTTCTAAACCTAACTGGAAATGCCCAAACTAACCTATTATTCTCACCATCTAAAACAGCCCAAGTAGCTTGCTAATTTGTCTATTCTTCTCTTAGAGTATTTCAACAATGACTACTATTATCCACCCGAACTTTTCTGACCTATTTATCTGCTACTTTCCAGACCAGATGTTAAATGTAGATATCAAATTCTATTCAACTCAAAATTTAAAGTCTTTCTTCTCTCTAAAACTAATGATGTACTATACAGTGGCTAACATAATAATAATAGTAAAAAGTAAAATAAATAAATAAGTCCTTCTTTTCTCTCTCAATAGTGTCTTGTTAATATTTAGCATAAAGTTTCATTGGCAACTGAGAGACTAGATATTTAAGGCTACTCCAACTACACCGAACAATAATGCTGAATAAGCAAATCACTCGTCTACCAAACCCTGATCCTTTAATATTCATTAAAGGATGAATATACATTCAACCCTGGTAGGCTGTGAAAAGAACAAGGATTCATATAATATAAATAAGCATACTTTTCGGTAAGTATATATAATATATACAACTCAAATTCTATAATGAAGAGTTATACCATATGACTCTGAGTCTCTGTTTTCTGTCCACTGATAAAAATACCACAGAAATTAGTTTAAAACATGGCCACAATTTGCTTTCTCTTCCATGCTTAATTGTCTATTTACCTTGTCATTTACCTCCAAGTTTTAAAAACTGGAAGCAGTTGTGCAACTAGTAACTAAATTCTCCTTGACTCAACAAAGAAAGAAAGACAGAGGATTATGGTTTAAATGAGTTTTACGGGTGCCTGGGTGGCTCAGTGGGTTAAGCCTCTGCCTTCAGCTCGGGTCATGATCTCGGGGTCCTGGGATCGAGTCCCAAATCGGGCTCTATGCTCGGCAGGGAGCCTGCTTCTCCTCTCTCTCTCTGCCTGCTTCTCTGCCTACTTGTGATCTCTGTCTGTCAAATAAAGAAATAAACTCTTTTAAAAAAGAATAAATAAAATAAAATAAATGAGTTTTACTACTGGCAGTCAGACCACAAACACACACACAAAAAATTAGCTTTTGGAAGCTAATCCATGTGTTGACCACTCCTACAAATTAAGCTGTCTTTACCAACTTGTAAATTGCAATAATACTAAGCCTAAATCGAAGTAAGTAGAACTACATGTCCAATGCCTCAAAGTAAAAATGAATAGTGACAAATTATTGTTTACCTGATTTTTCTTAAAAATATTCCTGGAGGGACGCCTGGGTGGCTCAGTTGGTTAAGCAGCTGCCTTCGGCTCAGGTCATGATCCCAGCGTCCTGGGATCGAGTCCCACATCGGGCTCCTTGCTCAGCAGTGAGCCTGCTTCTCCCTCTGCTTCTGCCTGCCACTCTGTCTGCCTGTGCTTGCTCATGCGCTCTCTCTCTATCTGACAAAATAAATAAATAAATAAATCTTTAAAAAAAAAAAAAAAAAATTCCTGGAAGCTAGCATCTTTGTCTGTGAAGTGGACAACTAGGTGGGCCACAAATAAGAAAGAGTAAAAGGGAGACTTCTTACTGGGTATCCTTTTTCTGTCATTTATACCACTTGAACGGATTATCTAAAAATTTAAATTTACAAAATTCATTTTAAAAGAGTCACCAAGAATCATTTTCAGAAACTACAATACAGGGCACCTGAGGGGCTTAGTCGGTTAAGTATCTGCCTTTGGCTCAGGTCATGATCCCAGGGTCCTAGGATCAAGCCCCACATCAGGAAGACCTGCACTGCTTCTCCCTCTCCCTTTGCCTGCCCCTCCCCCTGCATGCACACTCTCTCACTCTCTCTCTCTCAAATAAATAAAGTCTTTAAAAAAAATACAATACTACACCCTATGATAACCTAAAAATAAATTTTTTTAAAGGAGGCTCCATACCCAGCATGGGCCTTGAACTCACCACCCTGAGATCAAGACCTGAGCTGAGATCAAGAGTTGGACACTTAACCGTGACAGGTTAACGTACAGGTCTGTGAATCGTCAGGCTTACACATTTCACAGCACTTACCATAGCACATACCCTCCCCAATATCCATAACCCAACCACCCTCTCCCTACCCCCCTCCGCCTAGCAATCCTCAGTTTGTTTTGTGAGAGTAAGAGTATCTTACGGTTTGTCTCCCTCCTGATCCCATCTTGTTCCATTTTTTCCTTCCGACCCCCCAAACCCCCACCCTGCCTCTCAAATTCCTCATATTAGAGAGATCACATGATAATTGTCTTTCTCTGATTGACTTATTTCATTCGGCACAATACCTTCTAGTTCCATCCAGGTCGCTGCAAATGGCAAGATTTCAGAGAAATCACTTTTAAAAAATACTGCATACCCTTGACTCCTACAAAAATTGTAATTTTCCCAGGACTCGTCAAACATGTCATAAATGCTACCCTATTGTTTCAGTCTAATCTCCACTTACCAAATGTGAAATTAGAATATCAGCAATACGTGATATATAGTTCTTTCTTGTTCTCCCTCCCACCATAGAGGTGCTAATGGGAAACAAAATATATTTGCTAGGAAAAAAATATACTAAAAAGCATATAAACAATCACAAGTCAAATCAGGAACATTTATCCATACTATCTGCCTGTTAACTGAGGGTTACCCAAGGTGTGGCTCCCACATCACGTGAATAATGATTTTAGCTGTATGTGAAATAATATTTTAATAGTTATGAACTTGCTTTTAATAGTTTATTATACCTAATACACCAAACTTACAATTTCATAGATATCAGTGCCTATCATAAAGATAAATCTACTTAAGTGAAATCATGAATCCATCTGAAAAAAATAAGAGCGCACATGTGTGAGTGAAGTTTGAGAAGCACTAGCACCTTACCCAAATTAAAGGCACACCAGCAGTGATCACCAAGCAGCATCAACCATACAAAATCTTAGATCAGACCAAACTTCATGTGCAATGGAAACTCACTGAAAAGCTGGTACAACTGAGTGACAACAGTGCTCTCTCCTCCTTCCTAAGAGTTGAGGAAATTAAGTGAACCTGAAGTTTAATCAGAGTAACTAAGGGTAAGACTCAGAGCTTGGTACAATCCTTGAATTTCTGGCAAATTAAGCTTAAAAATGATATTCCTTTCCCAGCCCAAACACCTCAGCACAGACTTTTCATTAGGTGTGGAGAGTCATCTCTAATCCCTTTTACATCAGATCAGGCTCAGGATTACTCTCCCATCATCCAATCTACCACCCTAAGGTTTCCCGGGCAAACCTTAGGCCTTGAAGACCTTAAACCTTGGACCTAAAGAAAGCCGTTAAGTCAGTCTCCAGAAGAGGAATGAATCAGCCTTCCACAGAACTTCTGTTTAGTATTTTCTCTGATTCTTTACTGCCCCTTTGCTCTGCTACGCTGCCCCTTGATCACTAAACCTCTATGCCTGGCTATGACTTAGTCAAAGCCTGCATTTATCGATCGGACCCTTACATTCTGAAAGTACTACTCTGCCTCAGGCCTCACACTCCCATTAAAAAATTAATTAATTAAAAAAAAGGATTTTCCTTTTCTCAGGCTGGACTTGGTTGGGGATGGATTAAATGGCAGAGTACAAACTAATCCACCAGGTATGAGTGAACATCCACACCACCCTTATTCTCCCAAAGGTATCTGAATTAAGAAAAATGCATTTTTAATGAAATAATTAGGGAAAGTTTATATGAAAGGATTTCAGGCTACATAGACGCAATTCAGAGCAGATGAAAGAAATGTTAGGGCTCACTATAGGACTACTTCCAGGCCAGTTGCCAGGCGAGCCCCCCCTTTGGGCAGTTTCACAATCTGGAATAAAAGCAGTTAGAGTAGAAATGGGTTGTCAACAGGCTTACTAACTAATCTTCATTTACGTATGATGTTTCCACCACAAAGTATTCTAACTGTCCTCATTTAGTATAGTCTTTCATTCACTTTAGAAAAAAGGTATTTCAGGTGCCTGGGGTGCTCAGTCATTAAGCATCTGCTTTCAGCTCAGGTCATGATCCCAGGGTCCTAGGATTGAGCGTGGCATGGGGCTCAGTAGGTAGGAAGCCTGCTTCTTCCCCTCCCACTCCCCCTGCTTGTGCGCCAATCTCCCACCCCCGGTTAAATAAGTAAAATCTTAAAAAAAAAAAAAAAAAAAAGGAAAAAAGATATATATACACATAAGAAAATGTAAATCATCCCCCAAAACTGATCTCCTGACCCTAGCTAAAAAGATACTTCTTAATCAGGCAGTTACTCACCATCAGTATGATGCCATGTTGGAGATCTATACAGTTCCCAATATTCTACTTTATTCACATCACATTCTTATAAGACTATTACCACAAATAACCCCAGAGAATGAGATCCAAAGCCCTGACAGATGGTCCCAATTGGAGCCCCTCTCTCAAGTCACAGGAGCCCACAAGATCAATTGCCCAAACAAGTATATTCAAACTTGAAAATGGAGCTCCAAACTCAGATTTCAGAAGACACAACTTTAGGAAGGGTATATTTAAAATACAAATGTAATACCCACCACATCGCTGGCAAAGAACATTAGAAATTATCTGCTTTGAAAATTAGCATAACCTAGATACCAAAGCATGATGTTCGCCTCCACACATAACAACACCATAAGAGAAAAGAATTTACTTGGGAAACTAGACCTGGCACTTCTGGTATTTATTTTTCTTTCACGTTTCATAACGCCTTTAGTCACTTAATCTTATTATTAAAGAATTAAAGAAAATCAAAGAAATACCAGTATCAAACTGCAATCTGGTAGACCAGAAGGTAAAAAAATAGGAGGCGGAGAAAGAAACATGCAATTCAACAAGTCAGATCATTTGAATAGCATGACATTATCTATGGCTAATACCCTCACACCATATATTCCTCGCAAAGTTCCCCAATACCGAGCAAAAACAATCTGTCTAAACCAAATTCATGCTTCAGCAATTTCTGACAATTATTTTATCCATCAGAGATGGGCCCCAAATTCCCTAAAATGAGGCTTGCAGTCACACTTCCCCCATCAACTAATACCCCCTGCTCTCTTATAAGAAGGTATTTTACTTCCCATCTTCTCTCAAATTCTGCCTATCCAACCCCTCAATCACTGACTTGGTCCCTAAAAAGGATACGCTCCTTCCACATCTTCAAATCTAGACCCTTCACTCATTCTTTTCCTTTCAGCCTTGAACAAGACATAGATTTGTTGGAACGGAAGGGTGGGTGGACAGGCAGGCAGAGACAGAGGGACAGAGACACACACCCACCCACACACACATTCCCTACACACAGACACACACCTCCTACCCCTGTACTTAAACAGCCTTGTGCCTCCTTACACTTCAGTTTGCATATTTTTCTTAATCCCCACTGAGTTTATTTTAACTCTATGAAGCTGTAAGCAGAGGATGACTGACTCCCAACAGCCAAATACCAGCTAACCAACTTCTCTTTTCCTAAGCTCCTGCCTTTTCTGTTTCTGCTGGTTCCTCCATGGCCCTCGGTCTCCAAGAGGAGGTTCAAGGTGTGGTTAGACCCTACAGTCTTTCTTCCCTAAGCCTATGTGATCTCCTTCACTCTCCTCAGTAGGAATTATACTAGGAAACCATCTGAGGCCTTACTTCCCCCCCCTCATTCAAACTGCATCTTTAGCCACCAGTACACATAGCCCTTCAGCTTTATCTCGCATGCCCAAAACCCAAATTCACCAGAGCGTTCCCAGGATTCCCATCCAACTCCACCTCCGCTTCCCCTTCACAGGCAGCCATCTAGGTCTGCTTATTTTTCCATATTAATATTCTAACTCCCATTCCCACTACGGTTGCAGGCTTGCTTCTTCCCCACAGCTCAAAAGTGACTGCCATGTTCAGAATAATATGTTTTAGGACTCCCTTATTACCGGCTAGCACTTATTCCCCACTGAAAGGCGTCTGGAAAGAAAGGTGTAGGAGGAGAAAGAGAAGAGGGAAGAAGCTCTGATTGGGGCCCTGCCTTCACCTCACTTACCCAAGTAACCGCATTTCTCTCCAGCTACCAAACTTTCCTTTCCATAAACTGCTGTTCAGCCTAGGAGCTGAGAAGGCTCCCCAAACTTGAACAAATCCATTAAATAAAGTCTTTTCTTTCTTGATCAGGAGGAAGCCCCACTATGAACACGTTAATCTGAGGATACCAGACCTTCAAATGTTACTAAAAAAACAAAACCAAAACTCCTTCCCAATCAGCTTCCACAAGTTAACCTCAGCAGAGCATCTGCCCCCAGGTCCTCGGGCAATCATGAAATAATCTAGGTAAAGCACCTTCTATAGAAAATCTGTCTTCTGAAAGGAAAACAAGTAAAAACTTGGCCAGGTAGGGCAAGTAACTAACTACTTGTGCCACAGTTTGCTTCAGGAAAGTTGCCTGTTCTTCCTCAGGCTACACAGGAGAGCTGAACAGTTCGATTCAGCTGGTTTCCTAGGAATCCTGTCCGTGCGGCTGCGGAGTTGAGGAAGAGCTGCTTCCACACAGCAGTCAAATCGTGAAGTTGCAGCAGCGGCTGTTCTGTTAACCCACAGCTAAGAATAACACTCGACTTTCTAATTTAAAAAAAGAACGGAAAGAAGAAAAAGAAAGAAAGAAAGACTTGGAAAGTCAGTCCCCGGGCCAAGGATTTGGGGCAGGAGAGAAAGAAAGGGGGCTTCCTGCACTGACCCTCTTATCGCCCAGACCCTCCAGTCAAACGTAATCAGCGCACCTTCAGCCCGCAGGGACCAGAAAGCGCCGGGCCGGGCGGGGGCGAGGGGCGCCCACCCCGGGGCGGCGGCAGTTTGCAGGTGCCACCGACCGGCCCCCACACACGTTTAACCCGGCTGGAACCCGTGGTTCCGGGCTCGGTTTCCGGGTGGATCGCGCTCACTCTTAATCGACAACGAAGTAGGGACAGGTTCAAGGCAAATCGGGAGGAGGAAAAGTCACAGGGGGCTGGGGCGGGGTGGGGGGGTCTCCGCACCTCGGGGGAAGCGCGGGGACACTCCTCCTGGCCCGCCGTGGCCCGAGGAGCCGGGCCCTGCCCCGCGCGCCCACCGGGGCCGCCCTACCGTGGCTCTGCAGGATCTCGTGCTTGAGGCCGCCCGTATAGTCGATGAGCTCCTCCAGGCCGCGCTCGCACAGCTGCCCGTAGCCCGAGAACTTGTGCAGCACCTTCTCCAGCTCGCGCTCCACCGTCACGCACTGATCCATCCCGGAGGCGGCGGCGGCGGCGGCGGCGCTCGGCTCCTTGGCGCCCGGGTGTCCGCAGCCGTTCGGCCCGGGCCCGGCCGAGGCCGCGTCCTGCTCTTCGTCCCCCAGGCGGGCGGCGCGGGTGGCTGAGGCGGCCGAGACAGCGGGCGCGCTAGCCGCGGCGCCGGGGGAGCCCCGCGCAGCCCGTGCCCGCTTGTCCCATGCCCCCCCGGCCCCCGAACACTCGCCGCCGCTCCCGCTCGCTCTCCCCACCCGGTCCCGCGCCCCTGGTCCTCACTCGCCGCGTTCGGCTGCCCGCGGCGGCGCCGCGGATTGTTTTTGTTTTCACGGGAACCGACCGATGACCTGGTTCTCCCGGGCGGCACCAAGCGCCGCCGACCCGAGGGGGGGGGCAGCCACCCCAGCAAGGGAAAGAGGCGGCGCGGGCCGTACCAAGCGCGCCCTCGAGGGGGAGCAGCCTGGCGAGAGCGGGCGGAGGAACGCGACGGCCGTGCGAGCGCGCCGCCGCTCTAAAGGTGTGGGCAGTACCACGCGGGAAGCGTGCAAGGGAGAGGGCGAGGGTGGAGCAAGAACCCAATTGGTCCGAGGAGCTAAATAAGGAACTTTGGAGACAGCCCCGGCGCTCGGAGAGCGCTACAACTACGCTCTCCGTAAACAAGAGGGTGGAAACCGTCCGTAACCACTCCGCCCAGAAACGGGGGAAAAGAACCAATGGGCGCGGGGAATACGTAAGGAACCAACGTTCTCCAATCCCTGACCGAGGCGTAAACCCTCAACCAATCGGAGTCTAGGGGCCAAACCAATAGTCGCGCTGTTGGAGGGGGTGCTTAGAGTGCATACCGGGAAGCAAGTTATTTCTGGAAAGCCGTGAGGGAAAACAAGGCAGAGATTAAAAGGTGTGTTCTCTATAGGAGTTCGCCCTGGTCAAACTGATGTCATCTCCCCATTACTCCTGAGACTACTGTCAATCCGAAGTTTTGAAAGACGGACTCGCCGCCCCGGACGAAAAACCAAGCCCGGCGGGGCGGGTAGGGCGGCGGGAGGGGGTCGCTGACGAGAATTCCAGGCGGGGGTGATGCTGGAGGGCGCGGGAAGAGGGCTGCACGGAGCTGCGCGGGGCCGGCGCGGGGACGGGCCCGGTGCGGCGGTCCGTGTGCCCGGGACGCTGGCGCCGCGGGGAGGTCACGTTCCCCACCCGCCGCGGGCCTCAAGCCCCTTGGCTTCGGGGCTTGGAACCTCTCCCGACCGGTAGCTCCTCTCTGCGCTATGTGCGGGCAGCTTCACGCAATGGAAACCCGCGTGGGAGAGCGGCACAGCATGCCTCCTGCTCTCGGGAGCCTTATTCCATTGATCCGGATTAAGTTACCTGCTTCGCGTAAACTCTTCCCGGACTGCGGTGGTGCCTCCAACCTTGGCCCATATCCCCCTGCTCACTAAGCTTCAGCTACGCTAATGTTCGCTTTCCTGCAAACGCCACATCAGTAATTGCCTCAGGGCCTCTGCACTTAGCTTTTCGTGGGCCTGGAAAACGCATCCACCTTTCTCATCCTCAAGTTCTGAGCTCACTAGTACCCTCAGAGGGACCTCCCCGACCACACTAACAGAGCCTCTACCTTCCCGCACTCCTCCAGTGTTGTGTCATGTTTATTATAATAACTGTATCACCAGTTTTCTTAATTTCACACCATTTATTAAAAACTGAAGTGATCTGGTTCATTTATTCGTTTACTTTTCGGTAAACCTCCATAAAGTCAAGCCCTTTTCCTGTCTCATTCTGTGCCCAAGAACGGTGCCTGGCGACATAGTAGCCCCCCCCCCTTTTTTTTTTAAATTAAGGCTAAATCTTTTTGAGTCTCAATTTTCTTTTTTATAATCTGGAAATAATTGGATTAATACTTCATTGGATTCTTGGGAAATTAAGTGAGATAATATATGTTAACATTCATAGTAAGCAGGGAATAGTCAGTCACATGATAAAGGGTGGTTGTTGTTGCTAGTATTGTCTGTTCCCAGAAGTAAATCTGAGATGGCAGCCTAAAGCGGAATCGCATTGGTCTAGTACCCGATCCTTTCATTCACGTGATTCTCAAGGGCTGCCCTAGCTGTTGGTGTTATAAATCTCCTTTCTCCTCCCCACCTAACTCATTTTCTTTCTCCTCTTCCTTGGCAGATGGCCCTGATTGCTTTTTCACTGAGAAGATTAAAAAAATCCAGTTCCAGCATCCTACACCACTCAAAGTATTTCTGTCCCTACCATCCATTTGTGAACTGTTTGTCAAGTACCTGAAGGACCAAGAGTCTCTTCCCCCTTCTAAGTTGCCAACCCTTGGCCTGCTGGCTTCCTGTCACCTCCCTCCAGACCACCCTTCCCTCCTTCATACTAGCTCTCTCCTTTCTGCTTTCAGACTGAAAGGGACTCACCTACCTGGGGAATTGGGCAAGAGATGATCTTTATTTATCCCTTCTCAAGCTGTTTCCCTTTTTCTCTCAGTCCCTTCACTGCCAGACTGCCCAAATTTTTTACACTTTTTCCTCCCTGATTTCCTTGATAAACGCATTCTTTTCTCAGTCTTGTTTTTTTTTTTTTCCTTGACCTTACTGCCACAGGAGAAAATTCTGACTCACCTGTAAAATTCTTCCTTGACATTGCCCTAGTATAGTTCAGTCACCCCTTCTTCCTTCCTGGCTCTTATTATTAAGCCCTCTACGTGAGTGGGCATTTGCTCCAGGTTTTATCCTCAACCTCTCTTTTCCCTTTACCTGCTGTCCTGGGACAGCACTTTACAGTCACTCTTCTCCAGCCGTGATCTGCCTCATAAGCTCTAGCTTCCCATTCTGTCTTACTAGTAAGACATTATCATCCAGAGACTCATTACCTCTAGTCACCATGTCAAAAAAAAAGTTCATATTTCCTTTCAAAATTGACTTTCCTCCCTTTGACTCCTTTATTTTCTTAAAGATTTTATTTATTTATTTATGAGAGAGAAGGAGAGAGAGGGAGCACAGGCACTCAATTAGATTGTTAGCTCCTAGGTGTGGGGTGACTGTTCTTTTTCTCTCAGGTGATTTAACCAGCATAGAAAAAGTGCTTTAGGTCATTGTTAAAGGAAAGAGCATAATAAGAGGAGAGACTTCAGAATACCTGGTTGGCTCAGTAGTTAGAATGGGGGACTCTTGATCTTGAGGTTATGAGTTTGAGCCCCATGCTGAATTTAGAGATTACTTAAAATCTTAAAAAGAGAGAGAGAAGAGGTTTTCAATTGAACAGAGGAGAGAAAAGTAGTGCTTGTAAGGGCAGAGATCTTTATGTTCCCTCCTTAGTTTGTATTGGCCCTGCCTATCTAGTGCATGATTGCCCCTACCTTGATTGCTCAGAGGAGGGCCTCTAGAAGCAAAAGGGGAAAAAAAAATTAGTTTTCAGAACAACTACAAATTATTGTATTTTCACTATACAACAAAAAATTCACACACAAACACAAAACCCCACTCCAGTATCAAATGGACTCCCCCATATTCTGTTCAATCTGGAGAACCTCTCAATTAGTAATCATTCTGGACTTTGCTCTGGTCCTTCCCTTAACTTTAAGTTCGATTCTTTGTAACATTTAACCAATATTAATTGAAAGAAAGGAAAGAGGAAACCCTTTGTCTTCTGACTAAAATGCACATTCATTATAAGGCAATTAGAAAAAAGGGATGCCTGGGTGCTCGGTGGGTTATGTCGCTGCCTTCAGTTCAGGTCATGATCCCAGGGTCCTGGGATCGAGTCCCACATCGGGCTCCTTGTCCAGTGGGGAGCCTGCTTCTCTCTCTGCCTCTGCCTGCCACTCTCCCTGCTTGTTCTCTCTCTCTGACAAATAAATAAATAAAATCTTTAAAGAAAAAGAAACAGTACATAAAGAAGTAATAATCTCATGAAATCCCAGAAGCCATAAAAAAAAAAAAATGGGTTTTAACATTTTGGGTGAATTTCCAGAGTTTTTCCTGTGTATACATATATACCCACATGTGCTTTCTCATAAAAGATAGCTCTTTTTATATACATTTTGTAAACTGTTGTTGTTCACTTAACAACTTTTCTCTAACAACAAAAAAAAGTCTTTAGAACTTTTTTTTTTTAAGTAATCTCTACACCCAGTGTGAGGCTCGAACTCACAACCCCAAAATCAGGAAGCACATGCTTTTCTGACTGAGCCAGTCAGGCACCCCTAGAACTACTTTGGACATCCTTTGAAATGCTTAATGGCTGTTGCACAGTACTAGAACTTAGCACTCACCCTTATTCAACATATTGCATATTTATACTTTTTACTTTCATTTATTCTTAGAAATCTGAAACAACACAGAGGGAAGATAGAAAAATTCAAAATTTCATGTTTCAGATTTGATAACTGATTTTTAAAAACTGCCTTAAAAATGTACTTTTATGCAAAATATACTCTTGATAAGGCTAAAAAGGACTTTATAAAAAAAGACCTTGTGGAAAAGAACGTATTAATTTACTGACTGTTCTAGCTCACAGCTAATATAAAATAAGAGTAAATTGACAAAATGTGTAATGAAAGAGTGGATTACAAAATATATTCCTTCTCATCACTTAAAAAAGTCAGTTTTCATCATTTTCTTTCTTTTTTTTTTTTTTTATTTGACAGACAGAGATCACAAGTAGGCAGAGAGAAAGGCAGAGACAGAGAGAGGAGGAAACAGGCTCCCCGCTGAGCAGAGAGCCCGATGCGGGGCTCCATCCCAGGACCCTGGGATCATGACCTGAGCCGAAGGCAGAGGCTTTAATCCACTGAGCCACCCAGGTGCCCCAGTTTTCATCATTTTCAAACAAAAAAATCTCCATACTTTTCTGGAAATTGTTACTAAGACTGGTTTAACAAATGAGGAGAAATACAACTACAAGCAAAATATATTGTCATGAATGTTTTCCCCTTCATTTATGTCTCCTGTGTGGTTTGGGGCGGACTACACCTAAATGCAGAATGCAATCTGCATTTAAGTGGCCATCAAGCTACCCCCTTAGAGATTTCTATGAGGATGATATGCAGACATTGCCATCATATATAGTACCCAACCTGTAGGGAAGTATTTATACTTTTTGGACCTGTTCTCCAAACGCCCCCCCCCCCCAGGCTTTATGGACCCAAATCTTTTCCTTTCTGGAATCTGGGGTGTCTTCCTATAGTTTATTTCCTGCTCACTCTTTTGTGTGCTTTACTAGGTGCAGCAAGAAGGGTGGTAATACTGAAGTAATTCTTTCAACCCTTCCCAACCCAAGTTCCCTTGTCTATAAAATGAAAAGCTCGAAATAGATGACCTTTTATGTCCTTCCAGTTTTAAAATGATAGAGATGCCAATGTTTATTAAGCAACATGTGAGGTGTGACACAACCAAACAGGAATGAACAGGTACACCCTCTCTGCTTTTGAAAGCTTTGAGTCCGAATCATTATTTCCTCATGGAAATGCAGTGTTGTTTTGGTTTGGGTTTTGTTTTGTTTTGCTTTGCTTTATTTATCCCTAATTATAATAATAGCTACTTGTATTTATTGAGTGCTTACAATATGCCAGGGGCTTTGCTTTAAATGTGTGATTATCCAAAGCAACCTTTTGAAGTAAATAGTTATTCCCATTTTGCAGATGAAGAAGCTGAGGTATTGAGGGGTTAAGTAATTTCTCCAAGATTACACAAATAAGGCATGGTGGAGCTGGAATTTGAATTTATCTGACTGTCTAACTCACAAGCCACTAACCCTCAAAAAGACAAAATTATGCTTTGTGATAACTTGTTAAGCATAGGATTTCTACTAGAACAGAAGGTTATTTACCCTAGGTAGTGTGGTTTGGTATCAGGAGTTCAGGGCTAAGATTCACAAAAATGATAACACTTCTAGTTACTTTTCAACATTAGGCAAGAACCTTAACCAAACAGACTTTTTTTTTTAAAGATTTTATTTATTGATTTGACAGAGATCACAAGTAGGCAGAGAAGAAGGCAGAGAGAGAGGAGGAAGCAGGCTCCCTGCCAAGCAGAGAGCCCGATGAGGGACTCGATCCCAGGACCCTGGGATCATGACCTGAGCCAAAGGCAGAGGCTTTAACCCACTGAGCCACCCAGAAGCCCGAGACTTTATTTTTTTAAATAACAGTATCTACTCCACCTACCTTGCAACATTATTGAGAGTAATATATACATTTATATTTATAAAATAATATGAATATACTTTATATAATAAATGTATACATTTAATTAGTAAATATATAAGAGCATTGTGTATATACATTATATATGCAAAGTGTAAACCATTAAGCCCTATAAAAACTTAGAGTGCTCTTATTTCCTCTTATTATGTATGCATTTGAGTCATCTGTTTATGGATCTTTCTATGCATCTGTTCAGTGCAGAGTCTAGGTTGTAAATTGCTAAAATACAAGATTCATGACTTTCGACAACCTGGGAAGATTCCAGGTAGTAAACTAAACTAGTGTTTAAAAATGGCCTTTTAAGGAGACTTCCAGTTCAACTAAGATGAAGTAATCCTATTCTTTTAGGTTGTCCCTAAAAAGCCCTAGACATAGTACAAAAAAACAAGCATAGTAATACTTTGGAAGAAAGAAAGAAGTTGGGCTACATAGGAATCGAGAGACTTGAGTGACATGATGGTAAATTTCCAGGTTTCCTTATTTCTTCTCACATCTCAGGGCAATGCAAAATTCTCCAATCCACCAGTACAAACAGGCACAGACAATAAAAGCTCAAAGAAAAGTCTGCTTTTCCTACCCAAAGGATGGAAAAACGAATGACCTAATGATGGAAAGCTTATTGACAATTCTGTCCTACTCCAGCCAACTACAGAAAAACTGCACCCTCTAATCAGAGCATGGTTTCATCAGAGCTGAGCAAGGAGTTAATTTTCCATTCAACCTTCCCTAATCCATGGACATGAGAGGCAGCATTCCAATTCCCCTGCAGAATGGTTTTGGCAGGGCTGGAGTAGGGAGTGGACCTTCCATCTTCTGCCTGGTGAAAGCAGGTGGTGCTCCAGTTCCCCCAGCAGGTGGTATCAGCAGATTGAGAGAAGAACTGAGTTTATACCCTCACTCAGATGCAACAAGACAGAGGGAGTTGGCACCCCACTTTCACTGTGAAGTTCTTAGTGGAGTAAGGGGGGAACTGGACTTCCACCACACCCATTTGCAACAAGGCAGAGTGAGTCAGTGCTCCACTTTTGCCAGGTGGTGTTGGCAGGGCCCAGAGAGAAGTTAAACATACATAGCCAGCAGCCCATGTGCCAAATCTCAACAGGAGACTTCCTGCTTTAAAAATAAATAAACGGGGGCACCTGGGTGGCTCAGTGGGTTAAGCCTCTGCCTTCAGCTGAGGTCATGATCCCAGGGTCCTGGGATCAAGCCCCGTATCAGGCTCTCTGCTTCGCAGGGAGCCTGCTTCTCCTCTCTCTCTCTGCCTGCCTCTCTGCCTACTTGTGATCTCTGTCTGTCAAATAAATAAATAAAAGCTTAAAAAATAATAAAAATAAATAAATGATTGATTGATTGATTGATTAAGTAGGATCCAAAGCTTCATAATCTAATATCTGAAATGTCCAAGATGCCAAAAAATTACTAATCCAAGAACCGAGAAAATCACAACATGAATGAGAAAAGATAATCAACAGATTCCAATAATGAGATGAATCAAATGTTGGAATTGTCTGATAATTGTGTTAAAGCAGCAATCATAAAAATTCTTCATCAATCATTTACAAATACTCTTGAAACAAATTGGAAATAAATCCTTCAGGAAAGAAATAGAAATTATCAAAAGAACTAAATGGATATTATAGAACTGAAAAATACATAAGTAAAATAAAAAACTTACCATAAGGGCTCAATAATAGAGTGGAGATAATTGATGATAGAATCAGTGAACTTGAGGAACAGACCAGTGGAACTTACTCAAGCTAAACAACTGGAGAAAATTGTCTGGAATAAAATGAATGGAAGCAATGACACAAAGGATTAGTAAAAAAAAAAAAAAGTAACAGTCATATCACTGTAGTCACCAGAAGAGAATGACAGAACTGAAAAAATATTGAAAGAAATAATAGCTGAAAACTTCCCTAACTTGGCAAAAGACATACACCTGCAAATTCAAGAAATTAAATCGCAAAAAAGACAAGCCCAAAGGAACCCTCTCCAAAATACGTAACAATTAAACTTCTGAAAACTAATCACAAAGAAAATATTTTGAAAGCAGCCAGTGAGAAATGACAGTACTGTAGGGGAACACCAATATGAATCACCGAATGTCCTATATAGGCCAGAAGGAAGTAGCACAATATTTTTCAAGAATTAAAAGAATTGTCAACCAAGAATCCTATGTCCAGTGAAATATTCTTCAGTGATAAAAAGGAAATCAAGAAATTATCAGATGAAGGAAAACTAAGAGAATTTGTCACACCAAAAAGCGTTTTTTTTTTTTAAGCAGACTCCACACCCAGCTTTTTTTTTTTTTTTTTAAGTTGACTCCATGGGGCTTGAACTCATAAACCCTGAGATCAAGACTTGAGCTGAGATCAAGAGTGGAACGCTTAACCAGCTGAGCCACACAGGTACCCCAAGCATATTTTCTAAACAGAAAGAAAATGATAGAGGAAACTTAGAACATCAGGAAGAAAGAAAGAACACAATAAGCAAAAATATTGATATATACAACAGACTCTTACTCTTCTTGAGTTTTATAAATTTCTAAAATGATAGTTGAAGTAAAAAATTATAACACTATATTGTTCTAAATGTATGTAAATATTTAAGACAATTATACTATCAACAGGGAGGAGAGAGACATAAAGGAAGTTAAAGTTTCTATATTTAAGGTCAACTGATAAAACAATGATACTAGTAGACTGTGATATGTATACATAGTGTAATACCTAAAACAACCACTAAAAAAAACTATACAACAGGTAAGATTTGAAAGTACCACAGATAAGGGGGAACTGGGAAATTATTCCTTCAAGTGGTACAGCATTTCTGTTTGAGGTGTAAGATTCCAGAAATGGATAGCTGTGATGTTTACACAACATTGTGAATGTACTTAATGCTCCTGAATTATACACTTAGAAATGTATAAAAATGGTAAATTTTATGTTATGCTTATTTTACCAAAATGGGAAAAAATATGTAATTTAAAAAATTTTAGAAATGATAATCAATTTTGTAATATGTAATTGTATCTAATCAAACCATTTTACACCTTAAATTTACACAGTGTTATATGTCAATTGAATCTCAATAAAATTGGGGGGAAATACTGTAAATAAAATAGAATTTTCAAAACAATTTTCAAAAATCTTCAGGTAATTCACAGGATGGCAGGAAAAAGAAACTACAGATGGAAAACAAAGAGTACACAGAGAAAATAAATAAAATAGCACACTTAAGTTATAACATATCAATAATTACGTAAAATATTAACAGCCTAAATATTGCCACTTAAAAGATAAAATTGGCAGAATGAATTTAAAACTATGGCCTAATTATATGATGTCTACAAAAGCTCATTTCAAATATAATGATATAGGCAATGAAAGGGATTTAAGAAGATCTAGCACACAAACATTAATCAAAGGAAAACATGAGTGGCTGATATTACATTACTATTACATATAGAAGACCTAAGAGCAAAGAAAATTATCAAAGATAGAGATAGCCACATTGTGACAAAAATGTCAGTCCACCAAGATGGCATGGCAATTCAAAATAGGTATGCACCAGACAGGAGAGCTGCAAACAAAATGTGAAACAAAAACTGAAAGAACTAGAAGAAATAGACAAATCCACAATAATAGTTGGAGACTTCAACACCCCTCTCTCAGCAACTGGAGGAACCACTAGCCAAAAAATCAGCAAGGATATAAAAGAGCTCAATGCCAACAACCAGCAGGATCTTATCAATATCTATTGAATACTTCACCCAATAACAGCAAAATACACATGCTTATCAAGTGCTCATGGACATATACCAAGATAGATAATTTCCTGAGCCATAAACCAATTCTCACTTAAATCATACTGAGTATGTCATCCAAGCACAATGGAATCAAACTAGAAATAAATAACAGAAAGGTGGGGTGCCTGGATGGCTCAGTGGGTTAAAGCCTCTGCCTTCAGCTCAGGTCATGATCCCAGGGTCCTGGGATCGAGCCCCGAATTGGGCTCTCTGCTCAGCAGGGAGCTTACTTCCTCCTCTCTCTCTGCCTGCTTCTCTGCCTACTTGTGATCTCTGTCAAATAAATAAATAAAATCTTTAAAAATAAATAAATAAATAACAGAAAGGTAATAGGAAAATCTCCAAACACTTGGAATTAAACAACACATTTCTGAATAATGCATGGGTCAAAGAGAAAGTCCCACCTCAAGAGACTCAGAAAACTAGTGCAAAACAGACTCAAAGCAAGCAGAGTAAAGAAATGATAAATATAAAAGCAGACAGCAATAAAATTGAAAATAGGAGAACCACAGAGAAAATCTATAAAAGAAAATTAACCTCTAGCAAGATGGACAAAGTATAAAAGAAGACACTAATTAGAAATACCAGGAATGGGACGCCTGGGTGGCTCAGTTGGTTAAGCAGCTGCCTTCGGCTCAGGTCATGATCCCAGCGTCCTGGGATCGAGTCCCACATCGGGCTCCTTGCTTGGCAGGGAGCCTGCTTCTCCCTCTGCCTCTGCCTGCCTCTCTGTCTGCCTGTGTTTGCTCTCGCTCTCTCTCTCTCTGGCAAATAAATAAATAAAATCTTTAAAAAAAATTGTTGCAGAAAAGGCATTGATAACATCCAACATCATTCATGATTAAAAGCCTTAATAAGCTAGGAATAAGGGAGTACTCCTCAACTTGTTAAAGAATATCTACAAAAACCTGCAGTTAATGTCATAAATACTGGTGCCATCCTAAATGCTTTTCCCTGTGATATCCTGGAGTGTCTACTCTCGCCACCTAGTGAAGTGGCAGGAAGTTTTAGCTAGTTCAGTAAAGCAAGAAAAAGAAAGAAAAGGCATGGCCTACAGATTGGAAAGGAGGAAATAATGCTGTCCCTATTTGCCGATGACATTAGTGGCTATGTAGAAAATCCCAAGGAATCTATACACATACACACACACACACACACACACACACACACACACACACAGTCCCAGAACTTAATAAATGAGTTCAGCAAGGGACGCCTGGGTGGCTCAGTCGGTTAAGCGTCTGCCTTCGGCTCAGGTCATGATCTCGGGGTCCTGGGATCGGGTCCCACATCAGGCTCCCTGCTCGGCGGGGAGCCTGCTCCTCCCTCTGCCTGCTGCTCTCTTGCTTGCGCTTGCTCACTCTCACTCTCTGACAAATAAATAAAATATTTAAAAAAAAAATGAGTTCAGCAAGATGCAAGGTGCAAGATTAACACACAAAACCAATTGTATTTTTATATGGTAACAACATTAGTTGAGGAAACTGAAATTAAAAACACAATATCTATAATTGCTACAAAGAAAAATGCATAGTTATAAATCTTATGAAACATATTCAAGATCTATATTCTGAAAATCAGAAAGAAAGAAAATAATTCTGATGAAAGAAAGAAAAGAATACCTAAATAAATAGACAAATATACTGTGTTCATGAATTGGAAGACTCAGTACAGTAAAGATGTCAGTTGTCCCCAGATTGATTGCTATGGATTTAATGCAATTCTAATCAAAATCTCAGTAAGGTATTTTGTAATGTAAGCAATTTTACTATAATATTTATATGTAAAGGTGCAGGAACTGTAATAATTAAAACAAATTTTTAAAAGAATAAAATAGGAATCATTCTATCCAGTTAAAATCTCAATATATAGTGACAGTGGTCACTGTATGGTATTGGCCCAGGGATATACACATAGATCAATGGAGTAGAGTAGAGAACCCAGAAATAAGCTGACAGAAATATGTCCAGGGGATTTTAACAAAGGTGCAAAAGAAATCCATAGAGGAAGGATAGCCTTTTCAGGAAATAGGGTCATAAAGTAATTGGGTGTTCATGGTGGGGGGGCAGGGGGAAAGAAACAAATTAAGTCTCACACTTTTTACAAAATTATCTCAAAATAGATTACTGACTTAGATGTTCAACAGGTAGAGTAAAATGTAAAGCTTTGAAAAGTAGGCAGTAATTGGGGCACCTGGATGGCTCAGTCAGTTAAGCATCTGTTTTCAGCTCAGGTCATGATCCCAGCATCCTGGGATGGAATCCTGCATCGGGTTCCCTGCTCAGCAGGGAGCCTGCTTCTCTCTCTCCCTACCACTTCCCTGCTTGTACTCACTCTCTCTCTCTATCTCTGTCATATAAATAAATAAAATCTTTTTTTAAAACTCCAAAAAAATAAAAAATGGACAAAAATCATTGGAACTTTGTGCTAAGCAAAGAATTTTCAGATTTGACACCAAAAACAGTCCATAAAATGAAAAATTGATAAGTTAAACCTCATCAGAATTGAGAACTTTTGCTCTGTGAAAGATCCTGTAAAGAGAGTGGAAAAGGCAAACCATAGATCTGCCGAAGGACTTGTATCTAGAATATATAAAGAACTCTCAAAACCCAATAGTAAAAAACTAAACAATTCAATCAGAAAAAGGCAAAGGATGTGAACATACCACTGAAGATGGTATACAGATGGCAAATAAACACATAAAAAGCTGCCCAACAATTATTAGCAATTAGCAAAATAAGAATTTAAACAATAATGAGGTATCACTACACACCTATCAAGATGGCTACAATAAAATATAGTGATATAACAAATGCAGATAGGGATGTAGAGAAACTGGATTACTCATACATTGCTGGTGGGGATGTAAAAAGATACAGCCATTTTGGAGCAGAGTATGGCAGTTTTATACAAAACTACACATGCACTTGCCATATAACCCAGAAAGTGCACTTTTGGGCATTTATGCCAGAGAAATGAGAACTTACGTTCACACAAAAACCTGTACACAAATGTTCACAGACTTTTTATTTGTGATAGCCCTAAACAGGAAATAGCACCAAGGTCCTTCACTAGGTAACTGGTTAAAAAAAATTGGTACAATCATACCAGAGAGTACTACTCAGCAATAAAAAGGAATGAATTACTAATACACAGTACCCTGGATGAATCTTAGGGGAATTACACTGAGTGGAAGAAAAAAAACAGTCTCAAAACTTTCCATTTATATCACATTCTTGAATAATGAAATTATAGAGATGAAGAAGAGATTGAAAACTGCCAGGGATTAGGGATAGTAGCAGGGACAGGCTGGCTGTGGCTGCAAAAGAGTAACATGAGGGATCTTTGTGATGGAACTCTTCTGTATCTTGATTGTGGTGGCCATGCAATTCTAATATGTAATAAAATTGCATCAAAGTTTGTGTGAACACACACACAAGTGTGTCTGAAACTGGTGAAAACAATAAATTCAATGAAGTGTACCAATGTTAATTTTTTCGTTGCAATATTGCACTATGCAGGATCTTTCTGCATGTGAATCTCCAGTTGTCTCAAAAAGATTTTTTTAAAAGATTTTATTTATTTATTTGTTTGTTTGTTTGTTTGTCAGAGAGAGAGCACAAGCAGGCAGAGAGGCAGGGAGAGGCAGAGAGAGCAGGCTCC
This sequence comes from Taxidea taxus jeffersonii, assembly GCA_003697995.1. Lineage (NCBI taxonomy): Eukaryota > Metazoa > Chordata > Mammalia > Carnivora > Mustelidae > Taxidea > Taxidea taxus. The sequence goes on along the minus strand of RCUC01166357.1, from coordinate 27,606 downwards.
CCACTGAGCAAGGAGCCTGATGCAGGACTCAATTCCAGGACCCTGGGATCATGACCTGAGCCGAAGGCAGCGGCTTAACCAACTAAGCCACCCAGGCATCCCAAAAAGGTTTTTTTTTTTAAATTGGCCTTTTGAGGATAATTATGATAAAGAAGGGGAAAGGCAACCACTCCTTTTATGTCCATAATTATTATAGCTACAGTCACTTCTCTTTGGCTTTAGGGTTACCTGGTTTACTTTTTCTAGTGATTAATTCTAACTTATGTTAATCCCTCTTTTTCACTCCTCTCCATTTTTCCTGTCAAATAATCAATAGGTTATTTTGGTCTAATGCAAGATTATTCAGAGTTACATTTCAGTATAGAGATTTGTGTTTCTCAAACCTACGACTGGTCTTCCTCATCATCCCAAGGGCAGGGAGAGCATTATGGATTTTGGATACTCTCTGGTGGACAGCACATAAAATGTGTGTAAAGAGCGTGCTTTTGTTGCTTCCAAAGACAAATGCCCCCATTACATATCCTCTAAATCACCTTTTATGTTGAAATGAGTGGGGAGATTTTTCTGCTCAACTCATTCAAAGCTGTCTTTGCCCTTGGTTGAGAATCAGGCATTACTCTTTTCTAAAAAGAGTTGTGGCTTATTAGAATTCAGAGAGCATAGTGTTTACCAATAGAAATAAAGGTCAGAATATGAAGAAGACCACATAATTGATTACAAACATCTGAAAGGAATAGTAGCATATGTCCTTGGCAAGTTCAGTCTTGTTTTGTAGCACCCATACCTTAGCATATGCTATTCCATCTGTCTGGAGTGCCTTCTTTCCATGTTTCAAATTTTGCTTAGGTGTCTATGAATCCTTCAGAGCCCTTTATCCTACAGATAAATAATAATTCACTATGTTGTACTATTTCTATGAAGAATATATAATTCTATTATGGTATATAAGATGGAAAGAAACAGTACAATATAGTGATTAAGAACTTAAACTCTAACAAAAAAAAGAAAGAAAGAAAAGAACTTGAACTCTGACACCAAACTTTGAATCCCAGCTCCACTGGCTGTGTGACAGTGAGAAAGTTATTTAATCTCTTGTTCCCTCAGTTTCCTCATCTGTAAAATGGAAATAGTAATAATACTTCATAGATTTATTGTAAGGATTAAATTAATATATGTAAAATGCTTGGAAAGGTACCTGGCATATAATAAGCACTACATAAGTATTAACTCTTATCCTTATTTTTATTTATTTCACTTAATTAGACCATAAACTACTTAAGGGCAGTATAAATTATCTATTGCTGTATTCAAATTATTACAAAACTTAATGACTAAAACAGCAAACATTATCTCATGGTTTTTGTGGGTCAAGAATCCAGGATCACTTAGTTGAGTCCTCTGGTTCAGGGTTTCTTACAATTCTGCAGTCTGGGTGTTACCTAGGCTACTAGTTATCTGAAGGCTCAGCTAAGGAAGGATCACTTAGTTGCTGGAGGATTACATTCCTCATGGATTGTTGGATTGAGACCCTAGTTCCTCAGAGGCTACCCTCAGTTTCTTGCCACTGGGCCTCTCCATAGGGTAGTTCACAACATGGCAGCTGGCTTCCCTTGAATGAACATGCAGGAGAGGTTGAGCAGGACAGAAGTCACTTAATAACCTCACCTCATCCCTCACCTTTCCTGCATTCTGTTTGTTAGAAATGAGTCACTAGGTCCAGCCCACAGTAAAGGTGAAGAGATTATATAAGAGCAAGAATAAGAGGAGGCAGGATCATTAGGAGCCATGTTAGAGGCTGCCTCCCAGTTATTCCCATTATTCTCATTCCTCCCACATGCAAAATATACTCATTGCCTCCCAAAGTTCCCAAAAGTCTCATCTCGTATAGGCAGGGACTATATCTTTCTTTCTTTTTTTTTTTAAGATTATTTATTTCTTTGACAGAGAGACACAGTGAGAGAGGGAACACAAGCAGGGGGAGGCAGGTCTCCTGCTGAGTGGGGAGCCCAGTGCAGGGCTCAGTCCCAGGACTCTGGGTCGACCTGAGCCGATGGTAGAAACTTAATGACTGAGCCACCCAGGCGCCCCAGGCAGGGACTATATCTTATTCATATTTGTAACGACAGCCACTTTTTTTTTTTACTGATTTGATCAAAAGAAAAAGGGTAATACTCTTCTTTGTAATGAAAGAAGAGAATCTTATGTCACTAAAACTTAAGCTATACAAATAAAATTCTATAAATAAAAATGTAATAAAGAACAAGATTTTGGGAGGCGCCTGGGTGACTCAGTCGGTTAAGTGTCTGACTCTTGATTTTGGCTCGGGTCATGATCTCATGGGTGATGAGATTGAGCCCTGCATCAGGCTCCATGCTCAAGGGGGCAACTTGTTGAGATTCTTTCTGTCCCTCTCCCCTTGCCCCTCCCCCTGGCTCACTCTTTCTTTCTCTCTCAAATAAATAAATAAATCTTTTTAAAAAAATAAAGAACAAGATTTCTCTTATCTATTATTTTGAATGCCCTGAAATTTTTGGAGAATTTAATAACTACACAGATTTTAAGGATTCATCATTTTATTTCATTTCCATGTTTGGTTTGAGCGTAAAGATATTTCAAGAAATCAGAAATCAAAACCTAATTTTGCATCTTAAATTTCTATAAGCTCATCCATATACTGTTTATCTTCTCTGTTTGCAGTTGGATTCGTGATAGCAAGAAATATAGATATTTTAAGCTCCTTTTTCCAAATCAGCATCTGATCATGGATATCCAATAAGGTAAAAACCAACTAAAACACATTATTGCATTGAAATAGAGCTTTTCTCATCCAGCCATATCTAGGCACTTCTCCAATCTCTAACTATAGGTGCATTTTGGAAGGAACACAGTAGGTATATGCCATACAATGTGACTCTTTGTCTCTATCCCTCTTCTTATCATCCACATTTTTCTGACGCATAAGCAAAAGCCACAGAACCAACTGCCTTGCCCTGGAGTCTTTCCTTCAACCCTCAGCAGCCTTTTAGAGTAGGACATTTGGAGAAGGGACAGGGGAAGGGGATTTTTTTATGAAGAGCTGGGTTCAACGCCATGAGGAAACCAAAGGAGTTGAACTTGGAGGCAACAAGGTGTATGTTTGGATGGCAAAATAATTAAAATCAATTTTCTTGTTCCCAGTCCAGTGGGCCAGAAAACACATTTTTCTCTTCATAAACTATGGGATTTTAACTTAAGTTTTTAGACTTAAATTATCTAAATAACAGGAGGTTTTCAAACACTTCATTTATCAGGCTAAAGATCCTGGTACCCTGTTATTTATTCCTGCCCCCAAAAGGTTATTTAAAAAAAAACAAAAACCTGTAAGGATCTTTAGGATACTAGTGTTATTTTTCATGAGAAACTATGAATGTTATTATTCACAAAAAAAATCAAACAAGGTATTAAAGAAAAAATAGTCTGTCCATGGCCTACCAGTCTCCTGAAATAACATTCTAGGGATCTTCTTGCATGGCCCACTTATTAAATCTAGTAACCTTTCTTGTGCTGCTCACCACTGACCCGTTTATTCTCAGAACTACTTCCTAACATGAACTTTCAGTTCTAATCTAAATCAGTCTCCTCCTTTCCTCTGTTCATACTGTTGTTGCTCCTGTCCCTATCCCTCTGCTAATCTAATGCCCTTCTCTCAATCCCCTAAAGTCTGATCCTATGCCTCAGGGCCCAGATGATTTTTCTTCAAAGCCACCCCACATCATGAGAGCTGTCCTATAGACAGAATGGTCAGTGCTTAATTTGTTTCCTAACCAAATACCCTCTTTTTAGTTAACAAATAACCTTTTCATGAGTGAGCATCTATCATAAAGCTGTACCCAGGATATTTGTTATGCAATTTTAGACCTTTGGAGATGAATGGGTTATGAAGTGTCAGTTATTCCCACAGATGCTGTACAGTGCTACCAAATGGTGGTAAACAGTGCTGCATATTCTTGACATTGAAAGGTACAGGAGCCAAAGAATATGTTTTTCCCAAATTAAATGGTGGGTTTCTTTTTTTTTTTTTTTAAGATTTATTTATTTATTTGAGAGAGAGAGAGATCACAAGTAGGCAGAGAGAGGGGGAAGCAGACTCCCTGCCGAGCAGAGAGCCCAATGCAGGGCTCGATCCCAGGATACTGGGACCATGACCTGAGCCAAAGGCAGAGAGACGCAATCCACTGAGCCACCCAGGCGCCCCTTAAATAGTGGGTTTCTACATGACCTTATATCAAATCAGACTTTCAAATCAGAGTACCTAAATAAACTGAAACAACTTGCAATTACACAGTCACCTAAAGGGGATATATCTTTAGAGCATATGTTTGTGATCTGTATGTTTGTATTTTATGATATATATGGGCTCCTTTCCTCATGGTTTTTATTTCTAAACCTCTTTAACTTTCAAATTTTCCTGAATATTGACTAAAACTAAGTCCTTTTCTGGTCAGTTTGTCAAGTTTGCCACTTTTTCTGGCAAGAATTTTATGCAGCTACTCCTGAGGTCCAGAAATTAACAGCTATGTGCTTCTGAACCAAATTGCACTAGGAGTGACAGGTTTTTTCACCCTTCCTTGGGCGGCTTCTCACATAATTTTCCAATCTCTCTAACTTTGTTTTCCATCTATTTGTCTGTGAAATACACAGGACACTTTTATAGTCAGCAGCCAAAATTGCTTGTCTATTTTCCACCAAACAGAAGATAGTACTAAGCCACTTGGGAAAATCCATCTTAATTTTATCCTCTCCCATGGCCATCTCAGGCAGGGAGCCAATTTGGCAATTTTTATTTACTGACCTCAGTTACCAATTTAACAACTTTTGCCAGTTTCCTCTGGAAAATTAGTGTGTGTGTGTGTGTGTGTGTGTGTGTGTGTATCTTGGTTCAGTAGTTTGCTTCATATTAAATTTAAAGTGACAGTTTCCCTTTCAGAGGAAGAGAAAAATAGCTAGTTTTATCACATCCCATGCCTAAATTGTAGGTTTCTCTAATTTTCTCTTTCCTGCACCTCTCCCAACTTAGCACAAGTGTTTGAGTAGTACAGTAGTACTCAACTAATACTCTGTTTGTAATACAAAAATTGTAATATGTCAGAGGACTGACTATTACAAAAAATTCTAGGGGCACCTGGCTGGCTCAGTTGGTAGAGCATGCAACTCTTGATCTCAGGGCTGTAAGTTCAGGCCTCACATTCGATATAGAGATTACTTAAAAAACAAAATCTTCTAAAAAAACTTTTTAGGTGTCTTCTCCTATATTAATTAATATTAACTATAATTTTATAAGGTTCATTTGCTCTAAATGAAATTTTTAATTTTAAGACTAATGTATAATTAGCAATTTGACAAATTACATTTTAAATATCTGATAATGAGGGTTCAAGACAGTGACACTCTTTAATTTCTTAACACATTGCCCTATACACACAAAAAAGGAGAAAAAAGCTGTCTCTCAGACAACCCATGTTCTTGCTATGATCTGAGCCCCAGTTCTTCCTTTAGACTTAATGGAGTGCCTAAAAATAAAAATTAATTAATGGAGTGCCTAAATTCTATGACTCAACATAGAATAGAAGAAGTATTGATCCAACAACTCCCAAGAATGAAAACTCCTTAACAGTTTCATGGGCTGGCCTTCCTCTCTCAATATCCAACCCTTTGAACCCAGAATTAGTTGATAATAACTGTCATGATAGAGTTGTTATATTGGTTTTCTATTGCTGCATAGCAAATTATCCACAAACTTAGCACCTTAAAACAACAAACATTGGTTATCTCACATAGTTTCTGAGGTTTAGAAATCGAAGAGTAGCTTACCTGGGTGGTTCTTGCTCAGCATCTGAAAAACATGATTCTTTTAAATACATATATAGAATTGCCAACAAGGAGGGGTGCCTGAGCGGCTCAGTGGGTTAAGTGTCTGCCCTCATCTCAGGTCATGATTCCATGTTCCTGAGATCTAGGCACTCATTGGGCTCCCTGCTCAGTAGGGAGCCTGCTTCTCCCTCTCCTTCTGGCTTGCGCTCTCTCTCACTATCTCTGTCTCTTTCTCTCAAATAAGTAAACAAAATCTTAAAAAAAAAAAAGAATTGTAAACAAGCACACTTTATTTTACATGAGTGTTACACCCAATCAGAATGTATCATGTGTTTCATTGTCATTTCAATTGATTTCTGATCTTTTTAAATTGAAGTATAATTAACATACAACATCATATTAGTCAGGTGTACAAAGTGTTGATTAAACAATTCTATATCTTTTTCAGTGCTCACCATTTTAAGTATAGTTGCTATCTGTCACTACACATTATTAGAATATTATTAACTATACTGCCTTGGCTGTACTTTTTATCTCTGTGACATATTTATTTTATAGCTGGAAGTTTGTACCTCTTATCCTCTTTATCTATCTCATACCGTCCCCCCTCCACCTACTTCCCTTCTAGCAAACACCCGTTTGTTCTCTGCATTTAAGAGTTTGTTTTTGTTTGTTCATTTCTGTTTTTTAGATTCCATATAAAGTGAAATCTTATGGAATTTCGCTTTTTCTGACTTATTTCACTTAGTATAATACCTCCTAGGTCTATTCATGTTGTCACAAATGGAAAGATCTCATTCCTTTTTTTGGCTGAGTAATACTCCAATGTATGTATGTTCCACATCTTTATCCATGCATCTATCAATGGACGCTTGGGTTGCTTCCATATCTTGACTATTGTAAAGAATGTGGCAATAAACATAGGGGTGCATTTATCTTTTTGAATTAATTTTTTTCATTTTCTTTGGGTAAATACCCAGTAAAGGAATTACTGGATTGTATAGTATTTCTATTTTTAATTTTTCGAGGAATCTGCGTACTGTTTTCCACAGTGACTGCACCAATTTACATTCCCACCAACAGTGCACGAGAGTCCCTTATTTTCCACATCCTTCCCAACACTTGTTATATCTTATCTTTTTGATAGTAGCCATGAAACCATTGTCACAATGCACACAGTGAGTGCAGTCATCACCCCCAAAAGGTTCTTGATAATCTCTCTCTCCTACACTGCCCTACCTTCTGTCCATCTACATGATCTACTTTTTGCTATTATAAATTACTTTTCTATTCTAGAGCTTTATGTAGATGGATTATAGTATGTGGTCTTTTGTCTGGCCTCTTAGCATAATATTTTGAGATTAATCATGTTATAGCACATATGAATAGTTCATCCATTTTTATTGCTTAGTAGTGTTCTATTATATGGATATACCACAATTTGTTTATCCATTCATCCATTGATGGAAATTTGGGTCATTTCTAGTTTGACACTATTACAAATAAAGCTGTTGTATTTGTGTGCAAGTTATTGTATGGAGGTATACTTTAATTTCTCTTGGGTAAATACCTAGAAATAAAATGGATGGGTTATATAGAAAGTATATATTTAAATTTTAAGAAAGTGCCAAACTGTTTTTCAAAGTGGTTGTACCATTTTTCATTCCTATCTCCACATCTTTCCTCCACATCCTTACCAACACTTGGTGTGAACACTTCTCTAAATTTAAGACATTCTAATTGGGGTATAGCAGTGTCTTACTGAGGTTTTTAGTTTGCATTTCCTTAATGACTAATGATTTTGAGCATCTTTTCATATGCTTATTTACCATCTGTGGATCTTTGGTGGTGAATTATCTTCTTTTGCCCATTTCTATGTCAGATTGTCAGATTTTTTTTTAAGATTATATATTTATTTGAGCAAGAGCACAAGGGGAGAGGGAGAATCGAGTCCCCACTGAGCAGGGAGCCCAACATGGGACTTGATCCAACTGAGCCATCCAGGCACTCCTCAGATTGTCAGATTTTTTTAAACTTTAATGGTTTTGAGAGTATTTACATATCCTAGACTCATGTCCCTAGCAATTATAGTGCCTGTCTCATTTCTTTCTTACCTCTCAGGGATCACTGCCCAAGGTACAGTGTTGAAAACTATTGTTTCAAATATTTTTTCTGATTCTGTTATTGTTTCAGGTAGGAGGATAAATCCATTTGCCATAGCTCCATGTTGGCCAAAAGCTCAAGTCCATTAATCTTTTACAAAAGCTACACAAAAACCTTAAATAAGATTAAATTTTACAGAGAATTCTATGTGATTTTAAAATAATTAATAATTTGAGAGTACCAGTTTATGTGAGGAAATGGTAAAAATTACCTTCAAAAGAATTCTCTTCAGGGAGAAAGTCCAGAAATAATAATGAAATATTTTTAACAATGAAAATCCTAGACAAAATATTTAAAAATCTTTGGGACAGAGCCAAAAAGAAATATAAGTATTGTTTAAAAAGCTTACATTGACCCAAAAAGAGAAAAGAAAAACCCAATTAGTCAAATTTATACTTTAGAAAAATGAAAAGAAAACTGAGAAGGTATAGTAATAAATTTAACCGTACAAGTATAGTATTAGAAAGTGATAACTGGGGCACCTGGATGGCTCAGTCGGTTAAGCCTCTGCCTTTGGCTCAGGTCATGATCCCAGGGTCCAGGAATCAAGCCCCGAGTCAGGATCTCTGCTCAGCAGGGAGCCTGCTTCTCCCTCTCCCTCTGTCTGCTGCTCCCCCCGCTTGTGCAGTCTCTCTCTCTCTCTGTCAAATAAATGAATAAAATCTTAAAAAAAAAAAAGGAAAGTGATAACTTAGAATGAAAAATAGAACTACAAATGAACTCTGATTAAAATGCAAGTAAACCACCAGTCCAGCTAATTTTTTTTTTAAGATTTTATTTATTTATTCATGAGAGGCAGAGAGAGAGAGAAAGGCAGAGAGAGAAGCAAGCCACCTGCAGAGCAGGGAGTCTAAGGCAGGACTCCATCCCAGGGCCCTGAGATCATGACCTGAGCCAAAGGCAGACGCTTAACCAACTGAGCCACTCAGGCGCCCCAGCCCAACTAATCTTTAGAAGGCACAGAAAGTACATAAATTAAGAAGACCCAAATGAGAAAGAAGATATTGCACTGATGAACATATATAAGGAAATGATGTAGCCAAAATATTACTTAATAGTTATCATTGGGGGATGGGATTATAGGTAACTTTTATTTATCTCTTTCTCTGAGGGGCGAGTGTGTGTTTTATATTTTTTGCAAAGAACATATGCTACTTTGTAGAGAAGCAGTGTTTGGAAAAAAATTATGCAACCAAATTTAGAAAACTTAAAGTGAAAGAAAGGAAGAAAAAAATGTAATGTATCCAGTTGATTGACCAAAAGAGAAATTGGAGTCACCAGTAAAAGGCTGAAAAGATGTTCAACCTCACTAGTAATAAGAAGAGCACAAAATAAAACAATGTAAGACCATTTTACATCTTTGGGTTTGCATAAGTTAGTAAACCTGATAATGCCATGTGTTGGCAAGGATGTGAAACCCTAGAATTCTCATATTCTGCTAGCAATAGTATAAATTGGTAATGATATATCTTGATTCCCTAGGAAACAGGTTCTGAGACAGAAATCTGTACAAGGGGTTATTGAGGAGTGTGCTTAGGAAAACTCTTGTAAAGAAGGAGAAAAGTAGCATTCAGCAGAGGAAGAAGCTGAACCACTATTCAATTGCAAGAGGCCTCAGCTAAAACCACTGGGGATTTTGGAAGCTAGAATGGCCCCAAGGCAAAGGGGTACAACTTTGTATTTTTGTTTGGACCAATTATTAGATATGGGCTATTCCTGAAGAGGGGACATAATCCTGGGTGTCAAGGATAAATCCTAGAGAGAGACTAAACTATGAGCCATTAGCATGAAACAGTAGCTGAGACAATGAGCACCTTGGTCCTCCAGGGGTTCTGAGTAGAACCCCACAGAACCCACAATAGGTACTATGTTACCCTAGATAATAGCCTCCCAATTTGTGCACCCCCTAATCCCAGGAACTGTGAATATATTGCTTTATGTGGTAAAAGAATTTGCAGATATGATTAATTTAAGGATTTTGAGATGGGGAGATTATACCAGAACATTTGAACAAGCCCTCTGTAATCATGAGGGCCCTCATAAGAAGAGGCCAGAGAATCAGGGTGAGTAGTAAGATATGTGACAATGGAAGCAAGAGGCTATAGAGGTGTAAGGAAGGAGCCACCAGCTGAGGAATGCTAGCAACATTTAAAATCTGAAAAAGGCCGGGAAACATATTCTCCCCCGAAGCCTCCAGAAGGAACACAGCCCTGCCAACACCTTAACTCCAGACTTCTGGCTTCCAATACTATAAGAGAATACATTTGTGTTTTAACCTGCGTAGTTAGTCGTGATTTGTTACAGTGGCAATGAGAAAATAATATAATTACCATCACTCAGACACCAATTTAGCAATATCTAATAGAGTTTGAACATACATATATTCTATGATTAGAAATCCTTTTTTTCCTTCCCCATTTCCCTTTCCTGCTCCATCCTTCAAAATGCCACCAAAAGTATATTGCTAAAATACATTTCATCCCTTTCTGCAAACACCTTCTGTGCTTACCCACCTCCTGTATTACACCTGCTCTGGCATTCGATTCTGTCATGGTCTGCAACAAAACCCTTTTAGGCACTATTCTGCAGCTATATCCTGCTAGTGCTCATTCCTGAATAGCATGATTTCATGATTTCAAGTCACACTGGGGCTTCAACACTACCTGAGAGGAACAGGAGGAGGAGAATACATGGGTGGGATTGGTGAAACCAAAGAAGCTACTGTCCCGTGAGGGTGGCACACCAGGCATGTTTGTCAGTTGTCCTTGTCTGACATTGAAGCATTTCTGAATAAGGGTATGGCCATGTACCAGGATTCAATCAAGCACATTAGTATGCAGGGCCTAAATCTAGTCCCAAATGAGACCTTCTGCTCAAAGCAGGAGCCTGGCTAAGACATAGGAGATGCTTTCTTTCCCTGAGCCCTGGAGCTAGGACTACATCCAGAGCCTTCATCTCTTCTACCTCTCTGACCTCATCTTTTACCCTTACACTTTCTACCTTACACCTTTCCCACCTTGCTGGCTTTCATGCACTGCCTCCAATATGTAATGTTTATTCCTGCCTCAGGACCTTGGCACTTGCCATATCCTCTGCCTAGAATGCTCTTCTCTTACATAATTTTAAAATACACATAATAAAAAATCACCATTTTAACAGATTTAAAGTGTACAAATCATGAGCATTTGGTATGTTCTCAATGTTGTACAATTCACCACTAGAGAATTCCAGACAATTTCCTCACTGTAAAAAGAAATTCTGTACTCACTAAGCAGCCATTCTCTATTTCTCTTCACAGATCCTGACAACCATAACTATGCTTTCTGTCTCTATGGATTTTATTTCATATAAATGTAATTATATGATACATGGCCTTTTGTAAATGGCTTTGTTCACTTAGCAAAATGTTTTCAGAGTTCATCCATGTTGTAACATGTATTAATACTTCATTCCTTTGATGGCTGAATTATATTCTATTGTATAGATATATCACATTTTGTTTATTCATTCCTCAGTTGATGAATAGTTGAGTTGCTTCTCTCTTTTGGCTATCATGAATAGTACTGCTATGAACATTCAGGTACAAGTTACTGAATGAACACCTATTTTCAGTTCTTTCGGGTATATAGCCAGGAATGGAATTTCTGGGTCGTATGGCAATTCTATTTTTAACTTATTGAAGAATTGTGAACTCTTTTTCATAGCAGCTGCACCATTTTGCATTCCACCGGCAATGTATAAGGATTCCACTTCACCTGTATCCTTGGCTAACACTTGTTATTTTCTCAATACTTGTTATTTTCTTATTGTTTTTTGTTGTTTCTTTTTTTAAATTATTGTTATAGCCATCCCACCATGTGTGAAGTGGTATCACATTGTGGTTTTAATTTGCATTTCCCTAATGACTAATGACATTAAGCATCTTTACATTTGCTTGTTGGCTATTTGTACATCTTCTTTGGAAAAATGCCCATTCTGAAGTGTTCAACACCATCAAACAATTCGATTCTCAGTAGGTGCTCACAGAGTGTCCTACAAATTTAACTCAGTTCTGACTCTATCTATCTGGATAGAGCATCGAATCTCACAGGCTCAGTTGCACACAAGACTGCTCCCCCGTCAGATACCAACTGTAAGTCCAGAGGTTCCCACGACCCCCACCTCCAGTTCAGTCATTTGTTAGAACAGCTTGCAGAGGTCAGGGAAACATTAATTTGGGTTTATCAGCTTATTATAAGGATATTTTAAAGGATAAAGATCAACAGCCAGATGAAGAGATTCATAGAACAAAGACCTGAGGGGTTCCACGCACAGTAGCTTTTGTCCCTGTGGACGTGACATGTGCCGCCCTCCAGCATGTGGATCCCTCCAATAAAAGAAGCTCATCAAATCATATGTTCCAAGAGTTTTTATAGAGCTTTATCTGCAGATCCTCCACGCTCCACACTCCCATGCCCCCATGCTGTCCCTTCCCCAAGGTTGGTAGATGGAACTGAAAGTTCCAGCCTTCTAATCACTTCATCTTTCTGGTGATCGGTCCCAAAGGGAGGCTATTAGGGTTCCACCCTTACTACCTCATTAGCATAAACTCCAGCATGCTTTAAAGAGATGCTGTATGAATAACAAGAGACACTGCTATTACTCGGGAAATTCCTAGGGTTTCAGATGCTTTGTATCTGGAACCCAGAGCAAACTCCAGATATATTTCTTATTATACCACTATTTATGCAGTTTGCCCATTTTTTAATTGGGTCGGTTGTCTATTTTTTATTAAGTTATAAGTGTTCTTTATGTATTCGGGATACTAGATTTTTATCAGATATATGATTTGCGAATATTTTCTCCCATCTGTGGGGTTTGTTTTTTTTTTTGTGAAATTTACTTTATGTATTTTTTTTTAAGATTTATCCATTTATTTATTTATTTATTAGAGAGAGAGTGCTCAGGCAGACAGAGTGGTAGGCAGAGGCAGAGGGAGAAGCAGGCTCCCCGCCGAGCAAGGAGCCCGATGTGGGACTCGATCCCAGGACGCCGGGATCATGACCTGAGCCGAAGGCAGCCGCTTAACCAACTGAGCCACCCAGGCGTCCCTATGTATTTTTTTCTTTTGTTGCTTGTGCCTTTGGTGTCATATCTAGAATCCATTGCCAAATTGAGGTCATGAAAATTTACCCCTATATTTTCTTCTAATCGTTTTATAGGCTTATCTCTTATATTTAGGTCTTTGGTACATTTTGAGTTAGTTTCTAAAGGTAGTGTGAGTAAAGTGTTCAACTTTTGCATGTGGATATCCAGTTTTCTCAGCACCATTTGTTGAAGATGATGCCGGCAGGCCAGGTCCAAGGACACAGTGGGAACAGAGAGGGTCCTTCAGGACCCACCAAGAGAGTTCTTGGCTTCATGCAAGATGGAGATAAAATGGGAGCCAGCAGAAGATGAATGCAGAGTTTATTGAAGATATAGAGAGGGAAGATAACATACAGAGCATCTAGGAGACTCGGAAAGGAAAGGAGCATGAGTCTTATCTTTGTTTAGGGTCTGGAGTTTTTTAAATTGAGAATGGTGATCTGGTGTGGTAATCTGGTGTACATGTCCACTCAGGCATCCAGGAACTGGTTAGAATAAAGACAGGGCCCAGGAGCCAGGAGGCCTTGGCATCAAGATGGCTAGCTCTGGTGGTCTGGAATATGCATATGATTTCTTCATCTAGTCATTCTCACATGGTCCTTCCTTAAATGTCATCTATTCTGGAGTAATCATTGATTCCTCATCCCTTACAAGGAGGACATATGCTATTTGCGTTAAAAAGGCATGTGTGGAGTGCAGTGGGATACAGGTCCTAGCAAGAATAGAAGCAGGGATAGGAGCAAAAAGATTTTTATGGCATCCTTCAATTTACCTGTCTCAAAGAGACTATTCTTTTCCCGGTTGTGAATTGCCTTGTCACCTTTGTTGAAAATCAATTGACCATAGATGTATGGGTTTTGACTAGAATTCTATGGTTGGAATAGTAGCCTCTAAAGTGAGTGTATGCACACCTAAAAGTATTCAAAATGATCTAGTAGGTTTCAGAAAGAAATGATTTAAACTGTATTTTTATTTAATAAGTAATATATAACTTATGTAATATGTAATTTGATTAAATATATATCCATAAAGCAACAAATTAAGCTCCTTAATATTTACCTTATCGTTTAACACTGTGATACACTTATCTTTCTATATATCATGAAATATCACAGTGCATTTACTATAGGATATCATGAACATGATTAATTTTACTTAAAAAGTGTTAAAGGAGGGGCGCCTGGGTGGCTCAGTGGGTTAAGCCTCTGCCTTTGGCTCAGGTCATGATCTCAGGGTCCTGGGATCGAGCCCCGCATCGGGCTCTCTGCTCAGCGGAGAGCCTGCTTCCCCCCTTTCTCTCTGCCTGCTCCTCTGCCTACTTGTGATCTCTCTCTCTGTCAAATAAATAAATGAAATCTTAAAAAAAAAATGTTAAAGGATAAGGCCTATACAATACTTCATAATGATATGGGAAGACACAGGCAACTTTTTGGTACCATAGAGAGGGTTCACTAGCAGTCTTTCTCAATCTTTTCTCTCTGGAGGAACTCTTGAAATAATTTTCAGATCTCAGAGGACCTCTGTATAAAAATTATTTTACCTGCAGTTCATAGTACATTAGCATGATCAATAAATTATAATATAAAGATTCAACGATAATATCCAGTGTTCTTCTGAATAGAGAATAATCTATATATTTTTGAGGATCTTTTTTTTTTGGTGAACTAATTAGCCTACACTTTTGTGTGGTTCCTCCTCCTGATAAAAGATATTAACTCAGGGCACCTGGGTGGCTCAGTGGGTTAAAGCCGCTGCCTTCGGCTCAGGTCATGATCCCAGGGTCGTGGGATCGAGCCCCGCATCGGGCTCTCTGCTCTGCGGACAGCCTGCTTCCTCCTCTCTCTCTGCCTCTCTGCCTACTTGTGATCTCTGTCTATCAAATAAATAAATAAAATCTTTAAAAAAATTTTTTAAAAAGATATTAACTCATAATACCTACTTGATTTTTTTTTTACCTTGTCTGTGTAGATCTGAAATTCTTATCACAAATTCCTACTAAATGAAAGTCTAATGAGGTTGGTATGTAGTATATGATGTATGCAAGAGGAGTTATTTTCCTTATTTACCATTAAAATATCTTTTTAACCATCTATTCTTGAAAAAGAATCAGATGGTTAAGATTAGCTTAACTTTCTTGACATTTATTTCTTTATTGCCTTATCATATATATTTAAAACTCACAAGGCAAATATAAGACATTTTTGTTAAGGAACTGGCTTAAGACTAAATGAAACTTAATTTTTTTAAAGGCAAGAGAAGTAGATTTAATTTACACAAAGGCTATAAATTGATTTTAATTAATGTCATTTACAATGTGAAATTTATTGACAATGTTGAAAAGAAAAGCTACTAAAGCCATAAAACAAGCAATATGAATAAAAATATGGCCTAAGACAGTTTTATTCAAGACCATGTAAAAGTATTTCCTTAATGACCTACATGATCAGGCTCCCATTGCAAAATCGCAAAATTACTGTAGACATGTGTTACTTCTTGATCTCTTTTATCAGACTACTATAAAAGAATTTAAAGTATTCTTTTTGAAACTAAAACTAAAGAATGGAATTTACATTTTTATTAAAACCTATGCTTGTTTTTTTGTTGATCCGACACAAAGATTTAATTTTTAACTGAAAAAGACAAATTCTGGTGTTTGTTAAATAAGAAAAAAAAACCTTATTAACATATATATTTTTTAAAGATTTTATTTATTTATTTGACAGGCAAAGATCACAGTAGGCAGAGAGGCTGGCAGAGAGAGAGGGGGAAGCAGGCTCCCTGCTGAGCAGAGAGCCTGATGTGGGACTTGATCCCAGGACCCTGGGATCCATGACCTGAGCTGAAGGCAGAGGCTTTAACCCACTGAGCCACCCAGGTGCCCCCTTATTAACATATTTTAAAAAGTTAAACTCTTCAGCAAAATGTCCGTTGCTTTCCCTTGAATAACAGGATCCCACTTTTGCACAGAAATTCAAAACTTGTCTAGAGGCTGATCAGTAAATCTCATTTTGAGACTGCTTCACAAAGTCCTTCTCTCAAAGTCCTATTTCCAGGCTGACCAGAAGCTTCAGTGTCGTTATCCAAGTCACTACCTATGGTGACAGGGAGGGAACATACCATCACAGTGTTTCTGTGGTATTCAGTAAGATGTGAGATTTGAAAAAGCCCTTCTCACCTTAAAACCCAAACAACAGTGGAGACATGTCAGGATTTCCTTTTGCAACATAATTTAACAAAAGATTCCATTTCTTTTAAATCCAAGAATCCTGCCAGTTGTAGTCAAAACATTTTCTCTGAGCTTTTGGTTTGCTTTTTTTAGTCCAAAACTCCTCCTGAGAATTCTTCCTCTGCTAAATAAGCAGATTTCTCTTTGTAACAGATTTATGCACCCTTTAACCTGGGTGTTCACACCATTTAAAAAACATTCTGTGAATTGTTCTGTCCTTGATAAAGTTGACATTTTGGTCACATCATCTGGACTCTTAACATTTCTTCATTAACAGGCTTCAACACCAGCACCTCTCTGTGAAGAAAACAGTGTGTTGTGAACAAAGTCAGATTTTCTTTGTTCCTTAGAGGTAATGAATGGCTCTCCTGGAGCCAATTATTGGTGGGCCCTGTCAGTACAGATGTCCACAATCTTCCTCCAAGGACAGATCTTTTGATTTCCAGTGAAGACTAAACATTAAATGTTATCTTGGTCTTAATTTGTTTGCACAGTTCTTTGTAACAGAAAAGAAAAAAAAAGTTCTTAATTTTCACTATTTTTACAAATCTTAACAAAGGTTATGATAAGACATTTAGTGGTAAATTCTGTTGATTCATCAACCTCAATAGAAAAGCAATTGTTCAACTTATTACACAAAACTTTTTTGGCAAAATGTTACATGTCAATAGTATGTTGGCTGATTGGGCTGCTAGCGAGTAACATTTTCATCATCATACTACATCTTATCCTACCATTTTACTCCTCTAATTTTACACACTGACATTATTAGGTCCCCACCAACTGGGTGACTTTGACTTTCTGGATAATAAATAAGTGCTATTAAATAGTTTGCTTCCGGACCCTTGTCACTGATTATGACTTTTTTAAAAATAAGAACTTTACTCTCATGTGTTGTGATGTGCACTGGGTGTTAATACATAACTAATGAATCATTGAACACCACATCAAAAACCAATGGTGTACTATACAATGGCTAACTGAACATAATTTTTAAAAGGTACGTTTTTTACAATTTCCCTCTGGAACTATAAGACAATAAGTCTGTTGTTGTCTTTGAAAAAAAAAAAAGAACTTACTCTGCTTTGAGATCCTAATAGCCATTTAAAATACTTGTCAAATGACTCTGATTTAGAGCTGGCTTTGCAGTCTAGGGTGAGACATTGCTTAATGAGTAAGTTGTTTAATACAGACAATGCAAAAAGTAATAGAACAGCTTGGATTACCAGACTCCCTTGTCTCTGAGTGCAATGAGGTGCCTCAAAAGATTGTGCCTCAAAAAGAAGTGCCTCAAAAGATTGGAACACTTCATCATTAACTGTATCAGAAGGATCTATAGATGTAAACCCAGAATTGTTCTTGTCCGTCTCACCCCTTGTCTTTAAAAATCACCATGTTGTTGGAAGATTTTATATGTATATATATATATATATAAAACATGTTATATATATATAATATATGGTGGAATATTATTCAACCATCATAAAAGATGAGATCTTACCATTTACATTGATGTGGATGGAAATGCAGGATATGGTATTATCTTGAGTAAAATAAGTCAATCAGAAAGATAATTACCATATGATATCACTCGTGTGTGGAATTTAAGAAACAAACAGAGGATCATAGGGGAAGGGAGAGAAAAATAAAATAAAATGAAATCAGAGAAGGAGACAAACCATAAGAGACTCTTAACCATAGAAAACAAACTGAGGGTTGCTGGAGAGGAGGTGGGTGAAGGGATGGAGTAATAGGGTGATGGACATTAAAGAGGGCATGTGATATAATGAGCATTGGGTATTATATACAACTGATGAATTACTAAACTCTACATATGAAATTAATCATATACTATATGTTTGTTAATTGATTTTTAAAAGATTTTATTTATTTATTTGACAGAGAGAGATCACAAGTAGGCAGACAGGCAGGCAGAGAGAAGGGGGGAAGCAGGCTCCCTGCTGAGCAGAGAGCTTGAGGCGGGGCTTGATCCCAGGACCCTGAGATCATGACCTGAGCCGAAGACAGAGGACTTAACCCACTGAGCCACCCAGGTGCCCCAAGCTAATTGAATTTAAATAAAATAAGTTAAAAATTTTTAAATAAAAATGACCATGTTGGACAACCACAAATGTTTAAAAACACAAACTCTGGGGCACCTGGGTGGCTCAGTCAGTTAAACATCTGACTTTAGTTTGGGTCATGATCTTGGGTTACTGGGATAGAGCCCCGTATTGGGCTCCCTACTCAGTGAGGAGTCTGCTTGTCCCTCTCCCTTTGCCCGGACCCCTGCTTGTGCTCTCAATCTCTCTCAAATAAATAAATAAGTAGTCTTTTTTATAAACCCCAAACTAATAAAACATAAAATGGTAGAACAATAAATACATGAAAACAAGGGCTATCCATTTTCATTTCACACGAGGCCTTGCAAATTATGGAGCTGTCTATTCCAGGGTAGGAAGAAAGAGCAAGTACAAACTGCTCTCACTCTTTCTTTTTAGGACACCTACAAGCTGCCAGAACTCTTATATGCTCCTAAGGGGACTTGGTGGGGAGGAGTTCTCCATCTCCAATGAAAATGGGTTTTTGCCAACTCTGGCAAATGGGGGATAAGCAAATTTGTTTAATTTTGGAACACTAAAGAGTATAACATTTCTTGCCATTCAGGTGTTACAGAGTGAATTCTTACCCCTTCCATGAAGATTTTATTACATCAATCTTATGTTTAAAATTCTATAGTGAAGGGACGCCTGGATGGCTCTCTGAAGTTTTCCCAAATCTCACAAATCGCAATGAAAGATTATGTTCTTGGGAAATTAAACGGCACTTTAAAATTAAACCATAGGGGCTCCTGGGTGGCTCAATGGGTTAAAGCCTCTGCCTTCGGTTCAGGTCATGATCCCAGGGTCCTGGGATCGAGCCCCGCATCGGGCTCTCTGCTTGGAGGGGAGCCTGCTTCCTCCTCTCTCTCTGCCTGCCTCTCTGCCTACTTGTGATCCCTGTCTGTCAAATAAATAAATCTTTTTTTAAAAAGTTAAACTGTAATTAGCTGTTTAATATGTCAGAAAGTGTCTTGGTTCTTATTCAACATAGCAAAAGACAGACTCTATATATTAGGGAAAAATCATTTGGAAGAGCTGTTATTTGACAGTTTTGACTTTAAAATGGCATATCAGGGGTGCCTGGGTGGCTCAGCCAGTTAAGTGTCCAACTCTTGATTTCCACTCGGGTCATGACCACAGGGTCATAGGATCAAGCCCCATGCTGGGCTCTACACTCAGGGTGGAGTTGGTTCCAGATTCTCTCTCTCCCTCTCACACTGTTCCCTCCCCCATTTGCTCACTAGCTCTCTCTCTCTCAAATAAATAAATAAAATCTTAAAAATGGCATTTCATATGGGTAATCTAATAGATTTGAATTTAAATAAAACTTTCCCCTACCTCTTTGGTTTCTTATAGGATTCTTTCTTTAATAACCAACAAGCACAGCATTTAATGACCTATTATCTTTTATTCCAACAGTTCCCATCATTATATTAACCTTGTATGAATCTAAAGCTTTCTAGGTTTATAACTGTCTTTTATTTCCATATTATACATGGCTCTTACTCAACAGTGGTGACCTTCTTTGACTATCTCCACCATCATTAGCATTAGCACAATCTCTAAATATTCTTATCAACTTTACAATCTACTGCTTTGATAAGCAAAGCATGAAATCACTCAAACATTTCAGCTGGTGTTGCTTCCAACAATGTTTTTCCTGCTCTGCTTGCTAGTTCTAAATGAGGCTATAACAACAGTAGTTGGTGCATGTCAAATATCATGTTCTCTAATTAATCAATCACCTCATAACTAATTCAGGTTAGAAACTTGTGCTGAAGTTCTCCTCTTGCAGATGGACTCTCCATCCCCAGCATGCCCTCAAACTTCTCTGGGCCCTCAGCCAAAGAATTTAGTGACAAAGCCTAAGAAAAGAAAACCAGCCCAGTTAGAAAATGTTTGGACAAGGAATCTAATTGTTCTGGCTGAGGTCATATGCCTAGCCCTGAACCAGTCATTGTGGCCAGAGGGATGGAATAATATTATTGCCCAAGTACCAGGTTATTAACAGAAGAAACTTGGAAGGCAAAGGTATCCTGAATAGATAAGAACACTAAATACTATTCCATGTTGAATCAGAAGATTCCCCTATGTTCCCCTTTATCCTCTGGGTTTTGTTTTACCTCTTCTGCTATATAAATATATGTTATATAAATAAGTTTAATCTCCTTTTCATAAGAAAACCCTCAAATATGTTAACAGTGCATGTGTTTTCCTTGTTTCTTCCCTTTTCCAGCCAGTGACCCCCCTGCTGGTTCCCCCCTGGGCATCTAGCCATTTGTTCTTCCCCCTCTGGACTTTCTACCCTGGCCCTTGCCCTACCCTAAGAAGTTGGCCCTCTTCTTCACTATGCACATTCTCCCTGAGTTAATTAGCATTGCCCACTGCTCTATCATTAGCACACAGCAGCATTTCCTGTGCTTCGGACTCTCTCTGACTCTCTTCTTTTTTTAAAAAATATTTTATTTACTTATTTGTCAGATAGAGAGCTCAGGAGCAAGCACAGGCAGACAGAGTGGCAGGCAGAGGCAGAGGGAGAAGCAGGCTCCCTGCTGAGCAAGGAGCCCGATGTGGGACTCGATCCCAGGATGCTGGGATCATGACCTGAGCCGAAGGCAGCCGCTTAACCAACTGAGCCACCCAGGCATCCCTCTCTGACTCTCTTCTAACAGGATTTACCCAAGTTTCATTTAAAATCTTGCAACACCCACCCTTCGGAATTTTATAAATTATTTCATCATTTGAAAAAGTTAGGATTTTATTTGTCTACAGGTAAAAGACAGTTGGTATCTTAGTCCACCCAGGTTGCTATAACAAAATATCATAGATGGGGTGTCTTAAACAACAAACATTTATTTCTCACTGTTCTGGAAGCTGAGAAGTCCAATATTAAGATGGGGGCAGACCTCCCTGAAGCCCCTTTGTTCTTCTGTAAAAAAATATTGATTAAAGCAATTTACAAGATAACAGCAAAGAAACAGTATTGATTTCTTTGCCTTTCCTTGAATAGGATTTTCCTTTTTTCTATTTCTTCTATTTTTATCTATTGTTTAATGTTTCAAGCTCCCCAACCTTGGAGAAATCCATCTGCCTAGTCCTGATTACTGTGAGCTGCCTACTCTAATCCCAGGAGAAAGCAACTCCATTTGCATTGTATGTGGCTGTTCACAGATAAAAAAAGGACATACTAATAATACATGAGTCTTCTTTTATGAAGCTTGTCTTAAAGTGATAGTATGTGCACTAATAGTGGGAGTTGTAAATTGGTACTGTTTCTTTGAAGGGCAACTTGGAAAATATATCAAAACATCTTTTAAATGTTCATCACCTTTTAAGAGAATTTATCCTGGGACGCCTGGGTGGCTCAGAGGGTTAAGCCTCTGCCTCCGGCTCAGGTCATGATCTCAGGGTCCTCGGATCGAGTCCCGCATCCGGTTCTCTGCTCAGTGGGGAGCCTGCTTCCGCCCCCCCCTCCCCCCCCCCCGCCTGCCTCTCTGGCTACTTGTGATCTCTCTCTGTGTCAAATAAGTAAATAAAATCTTTAAAAAAAAAAAAAAGAGAATTTATCCTGATTTGTAGAATCATGTGGTAGAATCAAAGAGGTCAGCAAAGTCTTGTTTGGAATCTCAAATAATTGGAAATGTCTAAAATTAGGGGATTGATTAAATAGATAATTGCAAAAAAAATAGATAATTGCATATCCATACAAATATTAATGATGTTGCAGAAATGCACCAACTAAAATGAAAAGAATTTCAGACTATATTGCTAAGTGAAGAAAACTATTTTAAAAAGTACATGTGGGGGGGGGGCGCCTGGGTGGCTCAGTGGGTTAAAGCCTCTGCCTTAGGCTCAGGTCATGATCCCAGGGTCCTGGGATGGAGCCCTGCATTGGGCTCTCTGCTCAGCATGGAGCCTGCTTCCCTCTCTCTCTCTCTGCCTGCCTCTCTGCTTACTTGTGATCTCTCTCTGTCAGATAAATAAATAAAATCTTAAAAAAAAAAAAGTACATGTGGATCTGTAATCCCATTTTTTTCTTTTTTTTTTTTTTAAAGATTTTATTTATTTATTAGTTAGAGAGAGAGAGAGAGCGAGCACAGGCAGACAGAGAGACAGGCAGAGGCAGAGGGAGGAGCAGGCTCCCTGCCGAGCAAGGAGCCCGATGTGGGACTTGATCACAGGACACTGGGATCATGACCTGAGCCCAAGGCAGCCGCTTAACCAACTGAGCCACCCAGGCGTCCCCCATTTTTTTTCTTTTAAGAATGTGTAGAAAAAGTTCTAGAAGGACTTCCACCAAGGCATTAATAAATAGGTGGGATTATGAAACTATGATTCTGATATTCTCTGCTTACTTGCTCGTTTTTCTATTCTATTTTTCATACTATCACTCTGAAGATCACAAATTACTTGTGCAATCAATGACAACAATAAATGATGTTTTGGTTGCTGGAAGAGTTACGTGAAAAGTTAATGACCCTGCCAAGAGGTCTGGCATCACCTGCTCCTCCCAGGCCAGCTAAAGTAAGAGTATTCCACTGTAGGTCTGGCCTTCTGGCAAAGGGAGATATGTCTTCAAAAACCAGTCCTTGCATTTCACACCCTAACCATCAAGCAACTGCAGAACTATCGGGAAATACAGGTTTCACAACTGGAAGCTCTGACGCAGACAATTTGGCCCAAATTTCAACAGATTTGCCTGTTTGTTAAAGGAATGAAGACTTCAAACTTCATTCACTGTCTCCAGAATTAACTAGTATTTTGTCAAAATTTGGTACCGTTTCCATAAAAAAAAAGAACTTTCTGTATTTAACTTCTCTAAGATACATGGCAAAATTGGCAAGGCATCCCATACATCCTAGATTCTCTCAATTACAGCCTTGGTCTACACGGTTTTTGGATTATCATTGCCCTGCTATAAAATTGTTATCATTATCAATTGCATTATTGAGTACATACAACACTCTAGTCACCACACTATGTACATTATATGTATTATTTAATTTGACTTCCCAACCCACTTTAAAGCACGTGCTTTTATTACCATGTAAAATATATAACAATACATTTGTGTATAATTTGTAATTATTAGCCCTTGTGGGGCATAAGTGGATAACCCAGAATTTGTCTTCCCATTTCCTAACAATACCCTGGAAAATGGGAATGATGAGAGCATCTATTCATAGGATGGTAATGAGCTTTATGTAAGTGAATACATGACTATCACAAATAAAGTTGTTATACACATTCATTTCCAAGCCTTTGTATGGATAAGTTTTCTCTTGGGAACATAAATGAGTAGAATGGCTGGTTCATATAGTTGGTATATGTTTAACTTTTAAAAGTAATCTGCCAGGTGGTTTCTCCAAAGTTGACATACCATTTTATATCCTCATCAACAATGTGTGAGTTTGAGTTCTTTTATATTGTCATCAACACTTGGAATAGTGATTTTAGCCATTCTAGTGAGTATGTAGTAATATCTCATTGATATTAATTTATAGTTTCCTTGTAGCTAATGATGCCGAGCATCTTTTCATATGTGCATTTGCCAGCTATAAATCTTTAATTAAGTGTCTGTTCAAATCTTTTGCCAACTTATCATGGGTTATTGGTTTGCTTATAACTGAGTTTTTAAAATTTTTGTATATTCTGGATCTAAGACTTCTATCAGATATGATTTGAAAATATTTTCTTTGTCTGTGGATACTCCTTTTATTCTCTTAACAATGTCTTTTGAAGAATAGAAATGTTAAATTTTGACTAAGTCAAATCTATTAATTTTTTAATGAACTGTAGTTTTGGTAGCATATCTAAGAAATCTTTATATAAACCATTGCCACAAACATTGTCTCTTATGTTTTCTTTTAAAAGTCTTATAATTTCAGGAGATGCCTGGGTGGCTCATTTGGATGAACATCCAACTCTTGATTTTGACTCTGACCATGGTCTTAAGGTCATGGAATTGAGCCCTGGGTTGGGCCCCATACTCAGCAGAGAGTCTGCTTTGGATTTTCTCTCTTCCTCTCCCTCTGCCCCTCCTCCTGCTTGGTCTCTCTCTCTCTCTCTCTCAAAAATAATAACTAAATAAATCTTTAAAAAATTTCATAGTTCAGATCTAAGATCTATTTTGAGTAAATTTTTGTATATAGCACAGATATGGAAGAAGTATACTTTATTTAGATTTCTTTGCATATTGATACCCAATTGTTCCAGTACCATTTAAAAACACTAAATTGTCTTGAGCGTTTGTAAAATATCAGTTTCCTATATACATGTGGTTTATTGGTGGACTTTATTGTTTCATGGATATATTTCTACTTTTGTACCAATACTACACTGTCTTGATTACTTTCGTCTTAAAATAATTTTTGAAATCAGTGTAAATTTTTAATCTCCCACTTTTTCGATGATGTTTTCACTTTTTTAGTCCTTTTCATTTTCTTATGAATTTTAGAATCAGTTTGTCAATTTCTACCAAAAGTCTGATGGGATTTGCATTAAGATTGCATTAAAACTATAGATCAATTTTGGGAGAAATGATATCATAATATTGAGTCTTCTGAGCCATGAGCACAGTATATCCATTTTATTAATTTCTTTAATTTCTCTCAGTGATGTATTATCATTTTAGTGTACAAGTCTTTCATATCTTTTGTCAGTTATCTCTATTCAATATTTTTATGTTATTATAAATGGTAATTTTTACTTCAGTTTTCAATTGTTTATTGCCAGTATAAAGGACAACTATTTATTTTGTCTATTGGTCTTGTATTTTACAACCTTGCAAAACTCATATATTCTAAACCCATACTGGAATTGGGAGATTCTTTTGAATTTCCTACATAGACTATCATGTTATCTCAAATAAAAATAGTTTTACTTCAGGGGCGCCGGGGTGGCTCAGTGGGTTGGGCCACTGCCTTCAGCTCGGGTCATGATCTCAGGGTCAGGATGGAGCCCCGCATCAGGCTCTCTGCTCAGTGGGGGACCTGCTTCCCCCTTCTCTCTGCTTGCCTCTCTGCTTACTTGTGATCTCTCTCTCTGTCAAATAAATAAATGAAATCTTTAAAAAAAAATAGTTTTGCTTCTTCCTGCCCAATCTGGATGCCTTTCTAAAAAAGATTTATTTATTTTAGAGAGGGGTTGCAGAGTGAGAGAGTCTTAAGCAGACTCTGCACTGAGCACAGAGCTGAACATGGGGCTCAATCTCACAACCCTGGGATCACAACCTGAGCTGAAAGGAAGAGTCCACCTCTTAACCGACTATGCCACCCAGATGCCCCTGATTCTTTTTATTTCTTTTTTGTGCCTTATTGCACTGGCTAGAATCTCCAGCATGATGTTAAATTGAGAGGGGGGGAAAAAAGCATTCAGTCTTTTATTTTTTTTATTTTTTTATTTTTTAGTATTCAGTCTTTTACCATTAAGTGTATTACAGGGTTTTTTGTTGTTGTTGTTGTTTATAGATGCCCTTCATCATGTGGAGGAGGTTCCCTTCTATTTCTCATTTGCTGCATTGTTGGGAATTAATATTAGATTTTGTCAAATCTTTCTCCTGCATCTACTTAAATAATGTTATGACTTTTCTTTTTTAGTTTATTAATAAGGCAAATTATATCGACTTATTTTCAAATATTAAAAGAACCTGGCATTCCTGGGGTAAGCTCCACTTTCTCATGATGTATTGTCTTTTTAATTCTTTGTTGGTTTGAATCAGTAAGATTTTGTTTAGAAATTTTACATGTGTGTTTATAAGGGATATTGTTATGTGGTTTTCTTCTGTGAAGTCTTTGCTTGGTTTTGATATCAGAGAAGAGTTTATATAATACTATTCCTTTCTTAAATATTTGGTAGAATTCACCAGTGAAGTATTTTGGACCTGGAGTTTTCTTTGTGGAAAGATTTTTTTAACTGCAGATTCAATTTCTTTAACAGATATGGGCTACTCAGCCCATCTATTTCTTCTTGAATAAACTTTAGTAGTTTGTGTCATTCAAAGAATTTGATCATTTCTTCTAAGTTGTTGAATTTATTTGCAAAAAGATTTTTATAATAATCCCCGTTTATCCCTTAATATAATCTGCAAAATATGTTGTGATGTCACCTTTCTCTCTTTATGCTGTTGTTGTCTTACATTTACTAATACATGTGGCATAAACCCCATAATGCATTTTTATTATTATTTCTTCATTATTTTCATTAGAAAGTAAGTTTTTTAAATTTTATTTTTAGATTTATTTATTTGAAAGACAGAGAGAAAGAGATAGTGATAGAGATAGCAAGAGAGAGCACACACGGGGAGGAGAGGGAGAAGCAGGCTCCCTCTGAGCAGGAAACCCAATGTGGGGCTCGATCCCAGGACCGCAGGACCATGACCTGAGCTAAAGGCAGATGTCCAGCCAACTGAGCCACACAGGTGCCCCATAAGTTCTCTTTAAAGAGACCTAATAAGAAAATGTCATATGTTTACCATACAGTTGCCATTTCCAGTGCTTTTTATTCCTTTGTGTAGATCTCTATTTCCATCTGGTATCATTTTCTTCTGGTTTTAGGATTTTCTTTAACATTTCTTTTTTTCTTTTTCAGTGTACTTTCTTCTTTTTTTTTTTGTAGTTTCATATACAGTGTACTTTCTTTTTTATTGCAGTTTCAAGTTTTTATTAAAATTCCAGTTAGTTAACATATAGTGTAATATTAGTTTCAAGAGTAGAATTTAGTGATTCATCATTACATATAATATCCAGTGCTCATCACAACTGCCCTCCTTAATACCCATCACCCATTTAACCCATCTTCCCACCCACCTCCCCTCCAGCTACCCTCAGTCTGATCTCTATAGTTGAGTCTGCTTTATGTTTTGCTTCTCTCTTTTTCCCCCATGTTCATCTGTTTTGTTTCTTAAATTCCACATATGAGTGAAATGATAATGGTATTTGCCTTTCTCTGACTGACTTATTTTGTTTAACATAATACACTCTAGTTCCATTTGTGTTGTTGCAAATAGCAAGATTTCCTTCTTTTTTTAAAGATTTCATTATTTTTATTATTTTTAATAGTCAAGTGGCATATATATATATACATATATATATATATATATATATATATATGGATAAAGAAGATGTGGTATGTATATAT
>ML111136.1:57506-71656 GCA_003697995.1 Taxidea taxus jeffersonii | reverse complement strand
CTGACACATCTTAGAAATGCATCTTAAAAGGCAAGCACATAAATTTTCCAATTTTTCCAATAGTAAAGACCAAAGCCAAAAGATGTCAAATAAATAAGGTTGTCTGAGCTGATCCCTATATGCAGAATTGGAAAATAGAATTTGTATCAGGAACAATTGAGCTAACACACACCTGAGCTCAAGACAAAATTAAACAAAATGCAATTCCTTGCTGCAGGAACTGAACAGGGAACTTAAATCAACAAAATGAGTGGAAATTGAAAAGACAGGGTTCTCCAGGGAAAGGCATAGGACTTAAGCACAGGAACTTGGGAATGAAACCCTAACAACAGGGAGGAGACCGGGCTGTAATACTTCTCAGATTCAACACCTTCTCAGATTCAACTCCTCAAGATTTTTTTTTTATTCCATAATAAGAATATGTGTATGTATCTTTCAAACTCCTTTATTAAAACACAGTGGTTTATTCTGTTCCCTATTCTTCTCTTCACTATTACCACTTAATAAACTTTCTTGGATGACCTTCTATACTAGTACCAACAGAACTAGATTGTCCTTTTAATGGTTGCAAAGTATTCCACTGACAGATATTGAGTTTTTTTTCAGATCCTTTGTTGGTGTGGGTTTGTTTTTATTTAATCTCTGCTCAGGGGCTGGTTTAGTTCTTTAATCTGAAGACTCAGAGAAACTCTTAGCCATTGTCTCTCTTCATACATTGACCTTCATATGTTTATTCCAGTCTTTCTGAAGTTGTTTTTTGTTTTTGTTTTTTAGTTTCTCATTCTAAAGTTCATGTCTTACATTAACTTTTATTTATTTTTTTATCCTTTTCTGTGTGTGCTGTATTCTGATCACATTCTCTTTCAGTTCATCTTCATCTATTCTATTATTCAATTGGGTAATTGATTTTAATTTTAGTGCTTGCTTTGACAGCACATATACTGATTTTAATTTTAAATATGTTCTTTTTAAAATTTTAACTCCTATTTGATTCTTTTGAAAATCCACATATTTTAACACCATATCCTGTTCTTGTCTTATAATTTCCATTCCTTTACTTAAAGAGCACATGATAATTTAAAACAGCTTTGGATTTTTGGGGGGAAGCCTCGGTGGCTTAGTCATTTAAGTGTCCAAGTTTTGATTTTGGCTTGGATCATGATTCAGGGTCATGAGATTAAGCCCCACATCAGTTCTGTGCTGAGTATAGAACATGTTTAAGATTCTCTCTCCCTCTCCTCTATCCCTCCATGCCTCAAAAAATAATTTTGAATTTTTTAATCTCTAAATTATGATTTCCCCTATAGTGATCTATTTACTCAATAATTTAACATTTTGAATTTAAATCTTTCATGAGAGTAATTTACTGAAAGTCTCATGCATTCTGGTTTGTGGGTGTGTCCCTATAGAGAGCTAAGTTCTAACACTGGCCACTGTAAGACAATAGTGATATCCTCCAGTCCCCTTTATGTTTTATTTTATTCTAATTTTTCTGGTTGGGGTAGCTTTACCACATGATAGCACAAATTCAAAATTGCATCCCAGAGGAAGCAGAAGACTTTTGTTCAAGTGGGTGGCATCTTTTATTTTATTTTATTTTTTCAGACATAGAGCATTAGGGATATGAAGGGTCTTGGTTTTCATTCATAACACTTGACTATGTTCACATATGCTTAAATTATTCAATCAAAAACATATGTCTAAACATATATTTTTATAATCAAAGCTTCAGAAAACTTTACATGAAAATTAAGTTAGCAAATTTTGAGATTAAAGCAACACAATGTCGTTTAGTCCAAGAGTCCTGTTTGAATGCTAAATCTGGAGAAGAAATGAGATTATATGTGTTTTCAAATGTTTATTCATTAAAGTAACTCACACTTTATTAAATAAGGAATGTACTTTGGTCTCACAATGCATTGCTAACAAATTATGCATGTAAGTTTTCCAATGGTGTGTGAATATGAATATTGAACTATAAACAAATCATATATCCTGGATGTCTTCATCTCCATGATGGAAAATAGTAAGGTAAAAATCTATTAACTCTTGCTTTCAATTGTTAAAATGCCAAAAAGAATTCATTATGATTTTAAAAAATGTGAGATGCTAAGATATTTCAAATAAAATTTTGGTATAATAATATTAAAAAGCTAGAAAATAAAAAGCTATGGATGCTAATGCTTACCTACATTTATTATATATGTGTGGGTTGGAATAGTAAACAGTTTTTATTATTTACTCTATATTTAAATTTTTTCAGATTCTTATTTACTTTACTATTATTCAAAATCTAGATAAATGCAGAGGTGGCAAAGAATCCTACAGGTTATTGAAGGAAAATGTAGAAAGTGTCAAATGTAGCTGTCATCGTAAATAAAGAATAGCTGTGGGGTTACTACAATTATGAAATATTTATAGCAACATAAATTACACTAATTATTAATACTTCTTCACATGCCAAGGTTAGAAAGGGCAAGGAAGGATGATAACACAGATATTGGAGTCATTCTTAAAGAAACATTCAGGGGTGCCTGGGTGGCTCAGTGGGTTAAAGCCTCTGCCTTCGGCTCAGGTCATGATCTCAGGGTCCTGGGATCGAGCCCCACATCGGGCTCTCTGCTCTGTGGAGAGCCTGCTTCTTCCTCTCTCTCTGCCTGCCTCCCTGCCTACTTGTAATCTCTCTCTCTGTCAAATAAATAAATAAAATCTTTAAAAAAAAAAAAAAAAGAAACATTCATCATTCATATTTTTGGCAAGAATTCCACAAATGAACAGATCTACATTTTTATGTATCTGACTATAAAATGACTATGTTTACTGCTGGACATTACAACCTTCCTCAATGGCTGATGCTCCTTTCTATTTTAATAATTTCTCATTAATGAATTTTCCGTCCACTATAGCCCTATACAATTGTTAAACTGTATTTCCTGTGTAACATCCTACTAGCATCAGAAGCACCTGGAATGGAATGGGAGCCACAATTGTAGTTCTCCCAGGTATCATCACAAAACTGGTGTATCAGTAGCTCTGGGATAGAGCCCTGACCTCTGCACCACAAACAAGGGCATGAGACATAACCACAGTGGAATGTGATGACACACAGCACATACATCCCTCCAACTTCTACATCTACATAAAACATCAGCATGACTCAGGTGTGAGGACCTGCGGCTAGGAAACAGGGCATGCCTATGGCCGGAAAGACATAGTTCACAGCTTTGTAGACATACTGAGTTGCCCAGATTTATTTTCACTAGTATTTTAGTCACATGTAACTATGTGGGCTAGTAAGGGCTAGTGGCACCATTAATAATATAATTTATGCAATAATATAAATTATGTATTCTAAACAACAAATTTAAAATTTTAACACATTAGTGCTAATAATGGCATATACCAAGAATTTCACATTTGTTATTTAGTCTTCAAAAATAAATATGTAAGGGAGTTGAACATTTACCATTGAAATTAACTTGTGACTGGACTTCCATTTATAAATAGATAGCTTAGATGTTTAGATCTTGATCAATTGTTACACACTGAGGCTGATGTCAAGGGTAGGAAATGCATGGCTGGCCTTTGCTTCTCTATCATCACACGAACCTGACACTCTGCTGACTTGAGTGAGCCCAACATTGAGCCTATACTTACTTTCCTCATTCAAACAAATGTTTTTATAATGGTTATGAGGTGAAGTAAAAGCTAAGCTCAGATTAATAAAATTATAAGTAGAATTATTATCTTCTATAATCAATTATTTTATTCTAAAATCAATAATTAGTCTAAGAAATCAACTAAATTCTTGGCTAGATTAATCAGAGATCACTTTTATTCTGTGCATTCATTTAGGTTCATGTAAAATACCTTCACCTAATTTCAAAAATTCCTTCTAACTTTTAGATCAATTAAACATAGATCTGCTATACAAAAATAGCGATTTGAAGGAGCACATGGCCGCCAATATTCATAGCAGCGGTGTCTAAAATAGCCAAACTATGGAAAGAGTCCCAATGTCCATTAATAGATGAATGGATAAAGAAGATAGTGTGTGTGTGTGTGTGTGTGTGTGTGTGTGTGTGTGTTATGAAATATTACTCAACCATCAAAAGGAATGAAGTCTTGCCATTTGCAACAATGTGGATGGAACTAGAGCGCATTATGCTAAATGAAATAAGTCAGTCAGAGAAAGATGAATACCATATGATTTCACTCAAATGTGGAATTTAAGAAACAAAACAGATGAAGATAGGAGAAGGGAAGAAAAAATAAAATGAGATCAAAATGGAGTGAGACAAACTCTTGACTATAGGGAACAAACTAAGGTTTGCTGGGTCAGGAGATGGGGTGACTGGGTGAAAGGCATTAAGGAGGGTATTTGATTTAATGAGCACTGGGGGTTTTAAGCAACTGATAAATTACTAGATTCTATCCCTGAAATAAATAATACATTATATGTTAAGTAACTAGAATTAAAATAAAAAAATAGGTTTCCCACAGGTTAAGAGACAGTCAACCTATTATATGTAAATAGCTCTCTTAGGTCTTCAATATTATACTTAAATAAATATATGTATTTGTTGAATATAGTTTTGAATTAGTTTACTTAGATAAAATATTTTTTTAAAACTGCTTTTCATATGATTAGAGAAACAGATATATCACATAATATGAAAGAAATCTAATAAAGTATGCATTTTCCTGGAGAGCAAATGATAGTGCCAATTATTACCACATAAATATTAAATGCAATCAAGGTTATCTTCTATAATAGATACAATGAAAGAAATATATGATATATCTCTCCAAGTACTTTTCCATCTTACCTGCTGGTTTACAGGAAAATTTCTGTTGATTTTTTTAATCTGCAACAATAAATAAATAATAAAAGTGAGAATAATAAACATGAAGTTACATGAGATATCACAAATTTTAGGAGAATCTATAATATTTACTGATATTCTAAGTTGACATATTAAACTCACTGCATGTCAAACACTAATTACAATTTTCTTGAAATTTTGATTATCAAAAGTTTTCCAAATTTGACATGTAAATATTTTGAAAGATTTTCATCTAACAATTTTATCATTTATGAGAAATGAAAAGCCTCTGTTTCCATATAATGTTAAATGACAATATATGGAAAATATAGAGTAACATTTTATAATTTATTTTCTCAATTTGAAATATTATATTCAATTTATTTTAATGCTGAAGAGAATAGAAGAAATAGAATACTCAAATACTAAAAGATAAAGTATGTGTGTCAAAATATTTTCACTCAGGACCCTAAATAAAGTATAATGTTTATTTTAAGATAATTTAATGATTTGACATTTCAAAACAACTTAAAGTGAATCTTTAGAGAAAGGATTTCGCCTTTCATATAAACAAACTTCAAAATCCAACTGAAAATGAATATCAAATTTAGACAAAAAACCTTATAATACACAAAGTCTTTGCTCAACAGAATCTTTACTAGTTAAACCAATTTTTATTTCTCATTGTTTTTCTAGAGAACTTAAAGTGCTAGCTCTGTACAGTATAACCATACACTACCCTAATTACTAACTGTTTTCACTTAGAAATTGTTTTATTGATTTATTTTATTTTTCCTTCTTTGTTAGTTTTGCTTCCCTTTGTCTTACTGACAAATGCGAAATAACAGGAAATTTAATTGATATGATGCATAAAGTTGGAGAATCATTAAATTGTTCATGTGCAAGAAAATACTTTCTGGCAACATTGTGTGTCATTTAAAATATACCAAAAGAAAAAAAAAAACGACTTTAGAAGATTTATGTGATTTCAGCAGGGACATGTATAAAAAAACTATATCTTTCTTATACTGCTATAGTAATTTCAAAATAGTTTTTGCTTTGGTGAGGAATCAACTAAAGAAACCTCAAACAACTGGCATCTTAAGCTAAAATCGGGGTAGTCTAGAGACACAGACAGAAAAAACAGCTTCCTAAACACCTTTTATTAATCAATAAAAAAATTCATATTGAATACTTTGTGGAACTGTGCTTTTTGCTAGTTCTTATGGATTATTATAAAAAATGTAAAATTCCACCAATATTTTTTATGGACCCTTGTCTTCCAGCATGAACTATCTAGCTTTGTAACTTTTTACTTTTTAATCTGAAAAGAAGCCTGAATAATTGTAATTGTAACAATGCTCAGGCCATAGTAATGAATGTAAATGTGCACATGCACATACATGTATAGATTTGATAAATGCAAAGAGAAATGTTGAGACTGTCATTCATTCATTTCTAAAATCCTTTTAATGATCTTCTACCAATGTGAGTCATGGTGTTCAAAGTGCTGAAACATGAAAACAAAACTCATTCCAAGATGACAATAGCATAATGAGGCTAGTTTACAGAATCTGAAGATTCCAAAGGGCTATAGTGTGGAATGAGCTTAAGTGCAACACAGGAGCCACAATGTAGATGCATAACATTGTCAAGCTTTGAAAAAATAAATGTCATGAAGTTAGAGCTCAATAAGTGATGATTACTATTAATATAATAAATAATAATATATAAAATTAATATAAAAGAAGTTTGGATTTCCTTTGGTGACAATGAAAATGTACATATGTATGCATGTATATATGTATTTGAGACAGAGAGAGGGAGGGAGAGAGAGCAAAAGCAGAGGGAGTGTCAGGCAGAGGGAGATGGAGAAGCAGGCTTGAGGCTGAGCAGGGAGCTTGATGCAGGACTCAATCCTAGGACCCTGAGATCATGACCAGAGCTGAAGGCAAATGTTTAGCTGACTGAGCCACCCAGGCATTTCAACAATGAGAATGGTTTAAGAAGCTAAGGAAAGATGTCTTTTGCAAATGCCTTTCAGTTTTCTTGGCAACTCTAGATTAGGGTTTATATACTCAAGTAACAAGTGAGTGACAACGATATGTGAGCCAGACTGGGTTCCAGAATACAGGTTGCCCACTGTTTACTTCCAGAGAATCACTTGCAAGCATGCCACAGTCAGAGGAAGAAGGAATTAGTTGAAGTTTCCTCAGATGTGAAAGTGTTTATCAGTTGGAAACAGTATGCCTATTTTACATTTACAAGCATATTCTAGGAAACCTAAATTATAAATAAACACTCAATGTAGAAAATGCTAAATGTTAGAAGTACTTTGTTTTAAATTACTCATTAAGTAGTTATAAGAAATCATATCAATAAAATAGCTTGATAAGATAAAAATATTGAAAACATTGACGACAATTTAACCTTATTTTTAAAAATAAAGCTGCATGTTATATGGTTAAAACAATATTTATTTTATTTAAAATAATAAAATATCAAACTATAATACATTCTTAAATGCATTCATAGAGCAAAGTTTTAAAAACTGTCTACTTTTGGCAACAACATTATTTCTAAATAATGGAAATCCTAAATTCTCTGCATGATTTAAGGCTGCTCTTCAAATAAGGAAAGTTAAAATTTATCCAAAAGATGCTTTTGTTAGAAACCAATGTTAATTGTGTGTTATCAGAACCAGTAATTTGTATTATGAAAAGTGGAAAAATTAATATAATATTGAACAAAAAGAGTCAGTGTCTGAACATGAAGGCTTGAAGAGATGAAAGGACATAATTGCAGTTACATCAAATTAGCTCTTTATGGAGCGGGATTACTTAAACTATTAATTCTAAAGCCGTAAAGGAAGCAGACTATGATTTTGACTAGGATTTCCTAACATGTCATTCTATAAGAATGTTAAGTGACATAGACAGCTACCATGTAAAGCGCATTCAGATGAAGGAAATCCATGTTAAAGCTTTTATTCCAAAAGAGAAAGATAAATCTGTAAACACTGATGTTTTAACATCATGTTGATTTAAGCTAAGAATATGGAATATAATTAATGTCTATGTGGAAATATAAGAGGATACAATTTGCATTGTGTATTTTTTTTCAGGACCCCCTCCCATCTTGATAAAAATAGGAAAAATACTTGAATCAGTACTCATAAAGAAATGATAAGGAGAAAGATGGAAGAATGGAGGGAGAGAGGAAAGGAAGAAGGAAAGGAGGGAAGAATAAATAAATCTCTCAAGCAGATGACTTTCATTTATGTAGATATTCTACCTTCAAGGATGAATACAGAATTAGAATTTATGTTGTTACCTTAAGGAAATATGTTTATTTCAAAGACAACAAAGTTTTTCTATAAATCATTTTTAATCACATACCTCTCTATAAATCTGATAAAACCTATGTGACCTTTTCTAGAAGATTTATAGATGCTTTAAAACTTTATAGAGAGTTCCAGAAAAGAAGAAAAATTAATTCAGTGCCTAAAGAAACAAAGTTGATTTGGTCTTCCATCAGGTAGTAAAACATGATGGTCCTGTAGAGAAGATAACTACAACAAAATGAGCTGAGACTGAAAGTGCTGTGTCCAGGTGGAGGCTTTGCATCTCCAAGAAGTTTTATGCCACAGTTATTTAAAAACATGTAAATTGATTTAATGACTTCTACATATTTGAAAGACGATGCCTAGATTCAGGATGGTGTGACTTACTCAAAGGGAACAAAATCTAACTAGCTCTTTATGGAGCTCTGATAATTTCTTATTTTAGGCAATGATAATTTCTTATTCTATTTGAGATTATAAGTTTTATAAAAGTATGGTATGAAATTCAAATATTTAAAAATCAAATATCAACTTATTTTTGTTTTATTGTACAATTGTATGATAAGGCCCAACTCAGTGGGTCATTTCTGGAATTATCTTTGGTTCCTAGGTCACTGGAGTCACTTTGAGAATGGAAATCCTACCTTCTATCTTTTAGTTCCCACAATATGTGACTGTAGCTTTGCAAATGACATAAAATTCATGGCTGAGGTTAAACAAATGGCATTTCTTTGTGTAGTACCTACTAACAATGACATTCAATAAAAATCATTATTCAAAATCAAACCTATGCTATCATATATGCTTAAATAAGTTCTTTCAGATTTGTCCAAGAAAACAAAATATAATACTTTAATTTCTATTTTTTCTAGATTCACAGTGGAACATTTCCTTCTAAATAAAAAAAAAAATTGCAGTACTTCAAA
The DNA here is from genome assembly GCA_003697995.1 of Taxidea taxus jeffersonii. Classification (NCBI taxonomy): domain Eukaryota; kingdom Metazoa; phylum Chordata; class Mammalia; order Carnivora; family Mustelidae; genus Taxidea; species Taxidea taxus. The sequence continues at coordinate 62,561 of ML111136.1, read as the reverse complement.
TAAATGGGAGGGACAGATATTGTCAGTTTTACAGCACAAACATATGCATCATTTATAGCATACAATGTTTTTATATGCAGACAATCCATGGAGAGCTGCAAAGATTTCCTAGTTAATCAGTGTTCATATGGCCTAACCAGGGAATATGTTGAATAATTTTAAATTGAGATAAACAAAGAGGTACCTGAACAAAATTTTTCATTAAAATAGCTGAAAGGACCAAAAGAAAACAAATGAATCCTTTTAAGTTACCATGCTATGAAAAAGAAAGTTGATATTTCTTCATAAACCTCTAGGCTTAGAAATAGCAGAATAAAGGTCTAAAATAGTGCCCCATTATAAATGGCCTTCTTTAAATTTCTCTCGTTCCATATCACTTAACATTGTGAAATACTATTTATTTTATGTTTTGTATTGTGATCTGCTTGCTCCCTCCCTTTAGAGAAAAGTTCATGAAGTCACATATTTGTGGGGTTTTTTGTTTGTTTGTTTGTTTGTTTGTTTTTGATAGAGAGAGAGAGATCACAAGTAGGCAGAGAGGTAGGCAGATTGAGGGGGAAGCAGGCTCCCTGCCGAGCAGAGAGCCCAGTGTGGGGCTCGATCCCAGGACTCTGAGATCATGACCCGAGCCGAAGGCAGAGGCCTACTGAGCCACCCAGGCGCCCCACAGATTTCTGTTTTATTCCATATATTACTTCTTTTTTTAAAGATTTTATTTATTTACTTGACAGATATCACAAGTAGGCAGAGAGGTAGGCAGAGAGAGGGGGAAGTGGGCTCCCTGCCAAACAGAGAACCTGATGTGGGGCTCGACCCCAGGACCCTGAGACCATGACCTGAGCCAAAGGCAGAGGCTTCAACCCCCTGAGCCACCCAGGCGCCCCTCCATATATTACTTCTTACATGTAAAAGATTGTCTAGGTCTTAGTGGGTGTTCAATCAATGTTTTCTTAACAGATGAAAAGACAGGATATCTCAAAACAATGAATCAAATTCTCTGAGGTTAACTTAGTATTGAAAATAAATTACTTCTAAAGAAAATAAATTTCTAGATTGTTAACTTTGAATGTCTATAGGAATTCTAATGGCTTCAAAACATAGAGTTTATACTATACATGAGAGTTGGAAGGAATGCCTGATGATTAATAGCAAGTTCTCATCTCACAGGAAGAATAATTTCTGGATTGAGACAAAAGCATGGAGAGAGATATAAAGAGATGAGGGGATGGGTTTGGGGCATGGGAGGCCAAGTTTTGAGGAAGTAGACATAGAAAGCACAAATTTGTTTGTGAAATTCCAGTGGAGAGCTTTGGACTCTCTTCTTTAATTCCATAGAATCCCATTATTAAGCATGGCTTCAAAATGATAGAATAGCTGTACCTAGAGGAAGTGTTTTAATCTGAAGAACAGAATCCACGATTTCTCATGAGTGCTAGGTTGATGAGAAAATAATAGCAATGCTGGAAGACAAAAGAAGCTTCATGACATGTGAGCTGAAGATACTGGTAGGATCACACACATCAGGAAGTGTGTCAGGAACAAAGAATGACATTCAGAGTGCATGGTACGGACTCCACAGAAGAGTTTCCAGAGACCAATGTTGAAGTGATACATTATTCCTGAAGGGAAAAGGGGAGGAAAAGGAGAAGAGGAGAACTGGAATTTGAATATTTACTCAAAAAAGACTGAATTATAATTTTGAAGTGGCTAAGATACTAAAAATCACCAACATTGAGTTTACTGCATTAGTAGAAATGGCAGATTGAGTGCTGTGAGATTTAAATAGATTTCTGTTAAAAAAATCTTTTATGACACCTGAGCACAGTTCTTAGCCAGTAAATTATTGTTGAACTTCTCAGTAGGATTTCCTATCATCTGCTTTTCCTGACTTTTGAAAGTGACCTGAATACATTTATTTATAGAGGGGATTTTGGAATTTCTTTCTCCAATTTCTCATGTAACAAAAAAGGACATCACAAATGAAGGTTCACATTTCTATAATTTTTTTAAAGATTTTATTTATTTTATTTGACAGAGAGAGATCTACAAGTAGGCAGAGAGAGAGGGGGAAGCAGACTCCCTGCTGAGCAGAGAGCCCCATATGAGATCATGACCTGAGCTGAAGGCCAAGGCTTAACCCACTAAGCCACCCAGGTGCCCTGCATTTCTATAATTTTATATGTTCTTGATAAAAGGAGATGAATAAAAACAATACCCTTCCAAAATACTTGTACTACACTTCTAAGATGCTACTTGAAAAATCCAAATCTTAAATTGGTAGAATGCAATACCATGCAAGTCCCGCCATGATCTGGTCCCTGCCTCTCTTGGGGATCACCTGTATAATAGGTCTCTGTCTGTATGGAACTACTGGATACAAGCCTGGTGCCTTCTCTCACACACCCTCTCCCTGCCACATCACCAGCTAGCTTGTGCTTGCACATTTTCTCTCCTGTCCCTTTTCCTTCTCTGACTCATCCTCACTCCCTCTCTCTTTTCTTTCTCACCTGGCAGGATTCTAGGTGTGTGTGTGTGTGTGTGTGTGTGTTTACCTATGGTGCACGAAAATTAAACAGCTTTTAAATTCATCCTGAATATGGTACAGTCTGGTTCTGTCTGACACCAAAGGCTGTGGTGTTTGTATCACATAATCAAGAACCATAAGCACCATAAAAATTTTTCCAAAAACTCTACTGGACTTGGCCAGTAGCTTTCTCTTTAGTATTCCCTGTGGGTCTAATTCTTACATTTTTCTCATTGAATGTGCTTACTGACCTCTACATCACCATAACCCTTAATTGCACCACCTTTATCTTCCCTTAGCCTAGCAGTGTGTCCAACTACCTAACAAGTATTGCCAATCACTATTAACTATCTTGTGGGGAATATTGCATGCTTCTGCTACCTTCGCAAACTCATTGACTGTCCTAGATCTGAATCAAAACAATGTCAGTGCTCCTTCTGTTGGTGCCACTCTGAAGCTCACCACCATAGCTCACTGTGAGGCTCTCATTTGTGATATGAAAATCTGTAACTGGTTTAGGACTCCTAATTCTTCTTGAACTAGGATCTAACTGAATCTTCTTTCTTAGTATAATCTTGCAATTACACTTATGACAGAAACTTGTAACCTATTGAAGGAACCCCATTTTTCAACTTTGCCAATGATTTCTACATGAATAAAATTAACAGAAAGGCTAAAAATAATGGAAATCACTACATTAATACATATTTTGGACTAATGATAGAGGTTGGTGTTAGAAACTGACACTTGCTCTGCCAAAATATAACATATTCTTTTAATTTTATCAGAAATTCTGGAAATTTAATTTTTATGACAAATCTCAACATATAAATTTCAAAGAAAGTGAGTACTACATACAAAAACCTATTTGTAATCCAGGTATGATTTATGGAAACACATCTAAAGGATGGTTATTAAAGAAGGAAAATAATTTAATCTCATAAATAGATATGCAAAACCATTTTTTAAAATGCAATTCCAATCTTTATAAAAGAATGGTAAAGGAAATAGAATAAGTAAAATAAGAAAATAAGATCTTTTTACATTATATAGGATCAACATTTATTTCAAATTAACAAATATCATGATAAAAATTAAACATATGAAATTGATTTAACAAAAAATATCCTTATCATTATTATTTAACAGTGGCATTAAAAATTATAGCCCAGATAATATGGGGAAAAACAGAATGTAAAAATGTGACTACTAAAAAGAGCAGAATGCATATGTCATTATTGTATGAAAAATATCCAAGATAATTAGATGAAAAATGACTTAGATCTTAAGGTGTATAAATATCATGTATCTATATCCAAATCAGTAGTCTTCTTCAGTTTGGGAAAAAAAAATAGATACAGAAATAGAACAAAATGCTTTTGATAAACTTAAGAAGAATAAAATTCATAACAATTAACTTGATATGTAATATGTAGATTATGTAAATCCATTCATGAGTTTCAAATTTCTTCCAAATTAAAATTTCTGGTGATAATATTTAAATACAACTTTTTTGTATTTAAATATTATATTTATATATATAAATAAATATTATAATATAAATATTTTTGTATGGGTCCATCAGGAATAAATGGTCAAATATACTAGAGGGTATTTAAGGATAATCTCCAAGGCTATTCAAATGCATTTAGAATTTTAAGAGATTGTAGAATTACAGTAATTAAAACAGGGTTTTACCACTGCAAAACTAAATGAGCCAATGACTTTTAGCAGATAATTAACTGAATAAATGATACTGAATAATAAATATACTAATAAAATATAATATGTAAATAAAATATAATAATAAAAATAATTGAATCTAAAATGTGTATACTGAGTTAATGATAAAGTTGTATTTTAAGTTTTAACAGAGAGCAATAGTGGAGCAAGTGGTTAATTACTTGAAGAACAACATATCATCCACTCAGCCTAGGCAGTGCATATTTAATGCAGACATATTTAAGAAATAAAGCAAAACTATTAGGCTCCTAAATAGAATGAGAAAACATGAAGCACAACTACCTCCCTGTTGATAACAACTAGAATAGAGCGGTGAACTGACTAAAAGCATTTGCTTGAAGGCATATGAGAGCACCTGCTGTCACAAGGGTGTGCATAGGTAAGGTCCCAGACAGATGAGCACACCGGAGGTGAGCTGGCCTTCTGAAAACACTGGATTGGCACTGGAAGAGAGTGAGAAGCATAATTTGCCCAGACAGAGAATGAAGCAGATGATTTACTTTTCTCATAGGATAATATTGGCAGCATTTGTGATCTGTAGGGCTTTGAACACAAAATTGGTTTTCACCTCAAGGTATTTGCTGAGTTCTGAATTGATGCAGGATGAAAGGTTAAAAAATATTAATCTGAAAATTATTCAAAAGCAGACAACAGTTTTAGAAATTTGCTATTCTGAGAGGTAAGCAAGGAGAATTCAGAGTCAGCTAAGGAGAACTCCCAGGAATAGAATGTACTCTCAGCTCAAAGGCCTGGAGGGCTACTGGGAAAGGAATTAAAAAAAAAAAAAA
>ML111136.1:25553-57106 GCA_003697995.1 Taxidea taxus jeffersonii | reverse complement strand
AAAAAAAAAAAAAAGAAGAAGTAAACAGAGCCCTACAGAACTTCAACCCAGCCTTGAACCAGCTGATATGATTAAGACATAATCTTGGTTTGAAAGACTAAAAAAAGTTCATATTATTTTATTATTTTTCTAGATACTTATATTAAGGTATAATCAGCAGTGTCTTAACTGATTAATATGTATGCCCCCAAATCCATATTATTTAATCATATATTTTAAATTATTTATATGTTAAGTAATAACCATCCATTTATTAAGTAATTACCATCATTACCATTAATTAACAACCATCCATTTAATTATCATACATGCAAAATTAAGCACCTATTAGTCCATCAGAAGTAAGTAATCTCAAAATATAATTAGTATCATGTTCATGATTAAATCTTAATTGTACAAAGAATAACATCATCTACACAAGAGGATGGTAATTTTATTTTATATATGTATACAGAAATACACACATTTTAATATATATAGTAATAAACTAATAAAAACACTAGCAATACATATGCTATTTTTGCAATAAATGTTAATGTTATACTCTTCTGCACTTTAATAAAAATATAAAATTAAAAACAAATGAAATGACATATTTTAAAACACATTTTTCTATCAACACTAATACTTCAAATGGCAAATGAGGTTTTGTGTTTGATTTTCTAGAAAACAATTGGCCCAATAAATATAAAAGTCAAGTAATATAGATATACTCTTGTAGAAAGAGGATTTTGAATAGACTTCTATAAAGGGAAGAATAATTAAATAGTCAACATGAGAAGAATCTTCATGTTATGGATGAAATGAAATAGAAAATAAAGTTATTTTCTAGATCTTATAGTTAATTACTAAAAATTTTACTTGGTTAATACCATCTACATAGTTTTATAGATATTAAATAATGTCAGAAAAATGATACATTCTATTTTATCAAACATTTTCACCATTTATTCTCTCTTCTTCTTTTATTCTATCATATTAGGAATTGATTTTTCCTTGAAGGAATCTTTGGAATTGATGAAGTCTTAAATTTTAAAGAAATAAATATTTTTTTTTAAAGATTTTACTTATTCACTTGATAGAGAGAGATCACAAGCAGGCAGAGAGGCAAGGAAGCAGGCTCCCCGCTGAGCAGAAAGCCCGATGCGGGGCTTGATCCCAGGACTCTGGGATCATGACCTGAGCCGAAGGCAGAGGCTTTAACCCACTGAGCCACCCAGGCACCCCAAGAAACAAATATTTTGAAGATCTATTATATGCAAGAATATATTCCTATAGTATTAAAAGTTTAAATTCAATAGTACTGAATTTAAAGAGTTTCATTTCATTAAAGACTTTTCATTAGAACTTTGAATTTTAAGTTTGAGATTGCTTCAAAAAGCTAGAAGGACAAATATAAATCATTGAATGCTTACATTACAATTTTTTTCAGATGAATTTCTTATACTAAAGAAACAAATATAATCATGGTAAATCAACTACTTTAATTTACCCAGCATCAAAAGTGAACATTGCTAAAATAAATATTATGAACTGTACTTTAAAGAATAATATTCACTTTGACTAAATGCTGGGGAAGATGATAAATATGTGTCTTTTTCTTTGACAACATTTCACAAATGTTAATGATGGAAACTCCTTAAAGGAAGCTTAATTATTGCAGCAAATCTGTTAAATTGAGTTAAGAGTAATATACAACTGGCTCTAATAAAGATTAGTTTGGAACTAACTGATTAAAAATAAAATTTGTTGTAATAGGACTGTCCATTTGTTTTAAATATCACTTTTTAAAATTTTTATTTTATTTCATTTTTTTTCAGTGTTCCAAAATTCATTGTTTATGCATCACACCCAGGGTTCCATGCAATACGTGCCCTCTATAATACCGCCAGGCTCACCCCATCCCACACCCCACCCCACCAAAACACTGTTTGTTTCTCAGAATCCACAGTTTCTCATGGTTTGTCTCTCATGGTTTCCCTCAACTCACTTCTCTTCTCTTTCTCCCAATGGCTTCCATATTATTTCTCATGCTCCACAAATAAGTGAAACCATATGATAATTGACTCTCTCTGCTTGACTTATTTCACTCAGCATAATCTCTTCCAGTCCCATCCATGTTGATACAAAAGTTGGGTATTCATCCTTTCTGATGGAGGCATAATACTCCATTGTATATATAGACTATATCTTCTTTATCTGTTCATCTCTTGAAGGGCATCTTGGTTATTTCCACAGTTTGGCTACTGTGGCCATTGTTGCTATAAACATTGGGGTACAGGTGGCCTTTCTTTTCACTACATCTGTATCTTGTATAAATATCCAGTAGTGCAATTGTAGGGTCATAGAGTATCTCTATTTTTAACTTCTTAAGGAATCTCCACACTGTTTTCCAAAGTGGCTGCACCAACGTGCATTCCCACCAACAACGTAACAGTGTTCCCCTTTCTCTACATCCTCTCCAACACTTATTGTTTACTCTCTCGTTGATTTTGGCCATCCCAACTGGTTTAAGGTGGTATCTCAATGTGGTTTTGATTTGAATATCCCTGATTACTAATGATGATGAACATTTTTTCATGTGTCTGTTAGCCATTTGTATGTCTTCTTTGGAGAAGTGTCTGTTCATGTCTTATGCCCATTTTTTGATGTGGTTATCTGTTTTGTATGTGTTGAGTTTGAGGAGATCTTTATAGATCTTTGATATTAGCCCTTTGTCTGCAGTGTCATTTGTAAATATCTTCTCCCATTTCGTGGGTTGCCTCTTTGTTTTGTTGACTGTTTCCTTTGCTGTGTAGAAGCTTTTGGTTTTGAGGAAGTCCCAACAGTTTATTTTTGCTTTTGTTTCCTTTGCCTTTGGAGTCATATCTTGAAAGAAGTTGCTGTGGCTAATGTCAAAGAGGTTACTGCCTATGTTCTCCTCTGGAATTTTGATAGATTCCTAACTCATGTTGAGTTCTTTTCTCCATTTCGAGTTTATCTTTGTGTATGGTGTAAGAGAATGGTTGGGTTTCATTCTCTGACACATAGCTGTCCAATTTTCCCAGCACCATTTATTGAAGACACTATTTTTTTTCCACCCTATATTTTTTTTTTGAAGATTTTATTTATTTATTTGTCAGAGAGAGTGGGAGCGAGCACAGGCAGACAGAGGCAGAGGGAGAAGCAGGCTCCCTGCCGAGTAAGGAGCCCGATGTGGGACTTGATCCCAGGACCCTGGGATCATGACCTGAGCCGAAGGCAGCCGTTCAACCAACTGAACCACCCAGGCGTCCCTCCACCCTATATTTTTTCCTGCTTTGTCGAAGATTATTTGACCACAGAGTTGAGGGTCCATATCTGGGATCTTTACTGTGTTCCACTGGTCTATGTGTCTGTTTTTGTGCCAGTACCATGCTGTGTTGGTGATCACAGCTTTATAGTAAAGCTTGAAATCAGGCAACATGATTCCCCCAGATTCGTTTTTATTTTTCAATATTTCCTTAGCAATTCAAGGTCTCTTCTAGTTTCATACAAATTTTAGCATTGATTGTTCTAGCTCTTTGAAAAATGCCAGTGGGATTTTGATGGGCATCACTCTTTTTTTTTTAATCCCTTAATTTTGTATATTCACTTTTAACACCATCAAATTGTATCTAGAAACTAAAAGTGGTAATATCCCCTTGTGACTATCTCTTCAGGCCAAAAAAGAAATACAATAGGATATTCAATTATCCCTTTTAAAAATTTCTTTCCTCCTACTTTTAATGTCTTTAGTGATAATTTCCCCCACTCAAATGTTTGAAGATCAGTGAAGATCTTGTATTAAAAGCTTTTATCCAAGTTCTATTAATCTTTTATTTTTATACCTCATAAAAAAGTCAATTTTGCTGGCTGAATTTGTGTGTTCTCAGAAAGGATGCTCCAGGACCCTGCTAACAAAGTATATTTTCCCAAGAAAATCAACTTTGAAGATTTACCCAAGCAAATCATTCTTATGGATGCAAGAAACAGTCCTCCAATTTCCTTAAAGATTTGTGGCCAATATTATTTAACAGATGTGTGAGGACAAAGAGAGATCTTTATTCTATAGCTATAAATCCACCTGATGACTAATGATATTAGTTTGTGGGCACATAAGGCAATATATCCATTTTGAATGTGCCGATAAAACTCTATCTTTACCATGTAGAGGGAAGAATAAAAGAATGATTTTTGCCTCAGGAGCCCACATTTCAGCTCATATTTTCATCCCTCCACTGCCCCAGAATATGGATTCTATGCCATTGCTATCTTGGTTACTTCCCATTCCTATGGATATAATTTTAAAAGTGTACCATGTTGCTTCTAAAAACATATCTATTAACAGTAAATCAATATTTCAGAATGATTCTGTATTATACACAAAGGAGTATTCTTAAACTTTATTTTTCCTAGTACAAGAATTTTTCAATTCTACCTGTCATCATCTTCAAGATTAGCATATATATGATAAATACTATATACACGCTGCACACAACTATCTATATCTGTGTGTGCATATATATATGTGTGTGTGTGTATATGTATATATATATACATATATATAATCTTACTGTGAATTAAAAGCCTAGAAGCTGAATGTAGGTTGCAGCCATTTATTTCTTTTTAAATATTTTATTTATTTATTTGATGGAGAGAGACACAGAGAGAGAGGGAATACAAGCAGGGGAGTGGGAGAGGGAGAAGCAGGCTTCCCAGAGAGCAGGGAGCCCGATGTGGGGCTCGATCCCAGGATGCTGGGATCACGGCATGAGCCAAAGACAGAGGCTTAACCCACCGAGCCACCCGGGCACTCCAGGTTGCAGCCATTTATAATTGCATATGTTTATTCATTCAGAGCTGACTTATTCTTACTTCCATGAATTCGCTAAACCTCAGTAAGGACTGTATGTCAGACATCAAATGAATGCCAAGGATAAAGGATTCCTATCCTCAGAAATCACCCGGTATAGCTGTCAAAACAAACATGCAACAAGTAATTCTGAGTTTTGGAATGAGTGTTAGAACAGGTAGTGTAAGACATTATTCACATAAAAAAAAAGGGAAAAACTGGCTTCAGGGTAGGCACCGTGTAGAAACTATGGGTTTCAGGAAGTAATGAAACCTATTTTTTAATATGTCAGTATTAATCATAGGCGGAGAAATTGGGGTTACCATTGCTAAGTTATTAGGCAGGACTCTGAATGAAGAAAACGTAATGTTTAAACATAATAATTCAGACACAATCATCAGGAAATGTTTGTAGCCACCTCTGCACTCTAGTCACATGTCCTCAGCTTTTCAGCTCCATCATAGAATAAGGGGTCTTTTAAGATATATTCAACTGAGCAACTGCAAACTCAAAATGATTTCTTGCATAATTTCCTAATGGCCCTTCATCTACCTACTTAGCACACTTCATTTACACTTCTCTTCCATATTGCACTGCTACTAGGCAAGGATGTATTCCCCATGGAATGCTTAGTTCCCTATAATGAACATTTAGAGGGAAAATGTATTTCTTTAGTCTTGCTTCCCTAGAAATACAGCCTGAGGAAGTCATATATGTTAAAACTTTATTGAGAGAGAATGTTCAGAGGTAAAAGGAAGCAAGGCAGAACAGCAGAAGGCAAATACAGGGTGGTGAGTTGCCTGAGTCACTGAGCTGGCAATAGTTTCTCCATGAACCATTGTTGGTGTTCAGTCAAGTGTGATACACCTGTAGAGCTTTATGAAATTACTGCATTTCCAAATAATTCATCTATTGGAGAAAGGCAAGTAATTTGTTAGCTAGTTCCTTTCGGCCCTTGCTCTTGTTGGATAGTATATGTCTCATGGGGATCAGTTTGCCTGTTCCTTCTGAGTTGTCATTAGTGTGGGGGCAGCTGGTGGGCCCAGTAGGATTGGCTCCTGCCACTATGGGCATGATGCAGGCCATCTTGAAGTCTAGTCCTAGGCACTGCAGGTGGCTGGAGGGGTGGGTGTGTTAAGCTGAGGCCCCCTGGGAAGTTCCTGTGGCTCTAAAACTGGAGAACAGTAAGATCTGGGAATACTCTGGCCAGAAAGAAAGGCGAGAGAATGAATCTTGCTGGATGAGGGGAAAGAGGTACTGCTGGCGGAGCTAACTGGATCAAAGGTGGCACATAAATTCTGTCCAGTAACACTGCCCCGTTTTATAATGATTGCATTATTCAGCTAACATCAAAGTAGATGTTTTGGGTTGTACAAATGAAAATCAGCTAATATTGTTCAATATACAAAATTTAGGAACTTTAAGTTTTAGTAGTTTTCCAAGAAACAAAGTAGGTTATTTTATTGAAATCTCTCCTGACCTAACATGCCAAAATAAACTCTAAATGTGTAAAAAGCAAAAATATGATGGCTAAAAATATGCATACAGTGTAATGCCCAAACTTGCCCTTGGTTTTATTCTGATTTAAATTACTGACTCTGCAGTTTGATTTCACTCTCTATAACCCATTTTTAGATGACACCTGCATGTCTGACGTTCATATTTTTGTGCATGAGGAAAAACAATGTAGAAAACAACAACGCGCTAGGACTAAAAAGTACATGTAAGGACTCAGAAATGTCAGCATCTATAAAAAGGAAGAAAAAGTCTACTTAAGTGACACCCATGCTTGTCAGAACCACAGTCTGCAAACTCTGATCACAGCCCTTAGTTCATTGTCAGTAAATCTTCTTTGTGCTCGGCTTTATTTTGTCATGACTTTCAATTCACCTACAAGCTTTGTCAAGCCTTTTCAACGTGGCAGACATAAAAGTTTTTCCCTTAGCTTTTCACAACCAACATCTTGAAGAAAAAATTATTCTATTTTTTCAACTTGCAAGTGTTTTCCATCTAATATTGCAGATCTCTATGAATTAAACATATGACTCCAGAATAAATTTGTTTTCACTTCTGAAGGTAAATGTATAAAAAAGACAGAAGATGAGTGAAATGCCTGCTGAGTCAACTCAAAGGACTGATTGAAGGTGTGTCTGTGTGTGAGAGAAAAAATATCCTGAAAGTCTGTGATTATCTCATGAAAATTAGAGGGCATTTGTTATACACACATGTATTTTAAGATTAGCATGGTTTTAATATTAAATAATGTGGTAGATATTGTTAGTTACTTGTCTCAAAAGCTGTTTACAATCTACTTTTCTCAGTCATTTCCCACTGTAAACATGAAAAATGGTAGAGACTAGCCACCTTCACCTCCCAGCCACCACCCCCTTTAACAAACTTCTCTCTTAGCCTAATTAAAGGGGCTATCCTATGGTACATGGTACTACTTATCCTTCTTTCCTTTTTTTCCTATTCCAAACACTAACATGATGTTTGGAACTGTTGAAGCTCTTGTGTGACCATGAGGTGCCAACAAGGTAAAAGTCAACACTCTAATGGTAGTGGAGGGCAATAATGTGAATAGATAGAAGATGGGTTCTCGGTGGCTTCTCTGAACCACTGAAACAAAGCCAGTAAATGCCACCATCCAGAATTCTTGTCAGTTGGGAACAAAACCCAATTATTTACTCCATCAGTACTTAGGGTTTCTCTTACTTGTCATTGAAAGCATTCTTAATTGATGCAAACATCTGTGGAAGAGAACCTATTCTCTTTCACATAATACAATGTGAATACATGTGATTCTCACATGTGCAACCACATATTCTTATTTAAGATCATACTAATTTTCAATAAAACTTTGAGAATAGAAACACAGAATGTCTATCATCTATCTATATATCTTCTATATATCATCTAACACATGGACATAAACACAAGTAATATTTTTCCAGTTATATATTTCACTTCAATAAGAGAAATTCATGCTGAGAAAATACATATACACGCATTTATATACATATACATATGAAGGAGTTTAAAAAGTAGGAGGAGATATCCAAAGAATACAAAAATAAAGCTTTGAAGAAGCACATGAACCCCAATGTTTATAGCAGCAGCAGCACTATCGACAATAGCTAAGTTATGGAAAAATGTCCATCAACTGATGATTAGATAAAGAAGATATGATGTATATATACTATGGAATATTACTCAGTCATCAAAAAGAATGAAATATTGCCACTTACAAGGACATGGATAGAACTAAAGTGTATTATGCAAAGTGAAGTAATTCAGAGAAAGAAAAATACCATATGATTTCACTTATGTGTGCATTTAAGAAACAAAACAGAGGAACATTGGGTAAGGGAAGAAAAAGTAAAATAATAAGAAGAACAGAGAGGGAGGCAAACCATTAGAGACTCCTAACTGTAGGGAACAAACTGAAGGTTGAAGAAGGGGTGGTGGTGGGGGGTGGACTAAATGGGTGATGGGCATTAAGGAGGGTACTTTTTGTGATGAGCACTGGCTATTATATGCAAGTAATAAACAACTAATTCTATTCCTGAAACCAATACTACACTATATGCTAACTTGAATTTAAATAAAATTGTGAAAGAAAAAAAAGAAAAGATGGGGCACTCCTTTATGTTAGCAATTAACCTTGGAAATGTCAAATGAAACTGTCTTTATCAATCAGGATTAGTTTAGTGGTATAGTAGTAGAGAGTGATTGGGAAGATTGGATTTATGAGACACTGGCTGAAAGAAAGTTACACATTTTATCTGCCTCCTCTGTTTCTTTTAAATATGAGAGAACTTTGGTATAGACTTGCCTAAAATTGAAGGTACTTAATGGTGTAGTCACTACTAGACATTCATTTTAACTCATTATATCCAGTTTCGTTAACATTCTGTTACCCAAACAAGCATCTTTCAGAATCTCAAATGACTATTCTACAAAACGAAGAAGTGCAACCTCACATACAATAAGCAAATTGATCCTGTCATTTATTGATGGCTTATGGATTAAATCATTTCATTTAGAATGCAGCTGGAGAGAGGGAAGACTGCCAATGCCTCAGCATCACTTAAGGGCCACAATGTTTAAAGTACTCTCTTCAGTTAACCCTCACATTGATTGAAGTTTAACTTAGTGGCTCTTTATGAGGACAAATATGAAGCCCAAGCCCCCAAATTCAACCATAGAGAAGCTGATGATGCCAGACCCCATGTGTCTGTTTGGCTTGTTTTTGACTGATCAAACCACAGAGTGTTTTGAAGTCAGACTTCTTCCTGTTTTCAGGTCTAGCTGTACATGGTTGATTGGTAAGTTCCTGACTCAGTCATTCAGTTAATAGTCTTTTCTATTACCTTAATGTTCTTTATTTGTTTTTATTACCATATCATATGTGTGCATGTGTAAATATTTTTGTAATTTAGTCAATTATTATCACAAATGTTCTGGATTTACATGAGATAAGCTTTGGAGAACTTTGAAGAGTGGTCTTGGGGACTTTGCAAAATCCAAACTCTTCTTAATGATTTCCATCCAGCCCTGGTATTCAGTAATCTATGGTTAATGATTTTGCAGTTTTCAGTTATTCTAGGAACGTATCTAGACCTCCCCTATTTGACAAGGCTCTAGTTCAACTGTATGGAAATGTATTTCCTGACAAATTAAAACATTAAGTAGTTTGGTGCAATGCCATAGGGTACACATTCCCTTATTTTATTAAACACAGACATCAGACAAAACAACACTTCTATAGTAATAATTATTTCATAAGAAAATGGGCATTTAACACCACAGATAAAAGAAGTACTTATCAAATTAATGTTTTGTTCTTAAAAATAGGATTTATGAAAAACTTGCTTATTTTGATCTAAACATTTTCATTTTACCCACAACCAGTAACAATTTCCATATTAAATGAGATTTATTGTTGTAATTTAAGTCTATTAATATTTTCTCTTGTATGAATAGATACTATTATCTCTGCACAAAATGTCTTTCCCTGCCAATTTACCTATTTTATTTTTATTCATATATGAACTTTAGGAAGTTATCCTTACATCTGTATGTACATATAGATTTAACCTCACATAATAATTTTTTATGCCACCTATGGAAGTTGTAATTCCACATTTATTTGTGTGATTATTTGATTAATGTCTCCTCCTTTACTGGGCTATTTTTTTCATAAAGATGAAGACTACCCATTTTGTTAAAAATTACAGTACCAATCCCTAGCAAATTAAGACTACAGTCCTTCAATAATATTTGAGTAAATAAATGGATAAACAAATCAGGGAGCTGACAATTATCTCAAAAATATGTCAATATTTGGTGTTAATGGATTTACAAATAATGTAAATAAATATACATATATTTGCATTATGTATACACATTATGTGTATTGTTTAAAATAAACATTTTATTTTAAAACTGCTTTAGATTTATTGTCCATTATATGTGGAATTTAAGAAAGAAAAAAAAAAAAAAAAGAAGAAAAACAGACTCATAAATTCAGAGAACAAACTGGTGGTTGCCAGAGAGGAGGTAGGTGAAAGCATGAGGAAACAAAAGGGATTAAAAGGACATTTGTCTTGATGAGAACTGAGTAATATGTAGTATTGTTGAATTATTATATCATATACCTAAAACTAATATAACACTGTATGTTACTTATATTAAGACAGTTTTAGATTTATGAAAAAGTTCCAAAAACAGTAATTCCCATATATGACACACCCAGTTTTCCCTATTATTAACACTGTATTCTTCATTGCTATGAAACATTTGTTATAATTAATGAACCAATACCTGTGCATTATTATTAACTGAAGTCCATGCTTTTTTAAGATTTCCTTGGTTTTTATATAATATCCTTTTTCTATTCCAGAATACCATATTATATTTAGTCATCATTACCTTAAGGACTTAGGCTACTCTTGGCTGTGACAATTTCTCAGACTTTTCCTTGTCTTTTATGACATCAGTTTTGAGGAGTAATGATCAAGTATTTTGTAGATTCTTCATCACCTGGTATTTTTTGATGCCTTTCTCATGATGTAATAGAAGTTACGGATTTGTGGGAGGAAGACCACGGAGGAAAAGTGCCATTTTTACTATATCATATCAGGGGTATATTATATCAATATGATTATAACTGTTAAAGTCAACTTTGATCCACTTGCTGTGCTTATAATTTTATGTGTCTGCTTTATAAAGTTATACATCTTTCTCCTTTCCATTCTGCACACTGAAAGGAAGTCACTGTATACATTAAGAAGCAACATTAAAAAGAAGACATATATTTACTACTCTTGTGTTTTTATCAATTTACTAATATCTAAAACATTTTCTTGAATTTCCATTGCACAACATTCTTCTAAAAATGTGGGGTAGAATATTAGGCTTATATTAGTATAAATATAATAATGCTCTTTAAAATTACATATTACAGGCTATGGTACTTAGCTGAAGGAATATCGTATTTGAATCTCACTGTAACCTAATAAGGAGAACAAGAACAATGACAGATCATTCTTTGGGAGTTTTTCCTAAATGCCTTAATATAGTTGTTTGCATAACTTGAAATATTTTGTAATTGGTGCAACCAAAACAAGAACCAGGTTTTCTTACTCATAAGTGTACTTAAATATAAAGCACATAGTTAAACTCTGAACTTTTTTTCACTACTGCTAATGTAGTATATAATATTAGTTAATGAGAAAACACCAATCTTGATTAAACATCATAATAAAATGTGATGTCTTTGAATGTTAATATATAATCATATGTAAATGGATACTACAAATTCAGTAAATGCATGTCAAGATAATAATGAAACTTAATGGGAGACTGTGGACTCTGAGAAACAAACTGAGGGCTTTGGAAGGGAGGGGTGGGGGTTTGGGTGAGCCTGGTGGTGGGTATCAAGGAGGGCACATATTGCATGCAGCATTGGGTGAGGTGCATAAGCAATGAATTTTGGAACACACAAAAAAATTAAATTAAATTAAATTTAAAAAAATAATGAAACTTTAAGATACTTGAGTTCATGGTAATGTCAGTAACAAAAACTTGGGTAATTTATACTCTACTTATCCAAAAGGGCTTCTACATTCAGGGACAAGGACCAGAATAGGAAAATCCAGGGAGGAAGACACCAGTGATATTTTCATTGGGAAAACAAAACAAAACAAAAACAAAAATAGCCTGTGGCATATAATACTTGCCCTTTTATATCAGAAGAGTTGCCAAGGAAAGAGAAATTTCAATTATTGTTTGTCTTTCCCAAGGCAGAACTTGTACAAATGGTTGAAAGCTATAGGAGAGGCTTATTCAGTATAAGGAAGCATTTCCTGATACTGAGTTGTCAAAGATTCAGTTGCTGCATTGTGAAACAGTGGCTTTAAAACACACTCATCTGGGACGCCTGGGTGGCTCAGTTGGTTAAGCGGCTGCTTTCAGCTCAGGTCATGATCCCAGCATCCCAGGATCGAGTCCCGCATCGGGCTCCTTGCTCGGCGGGGAGCCTGCTTCTCCCTCTGCCTCTGCCTGCCACTCTGCCTGCCTGTGCTCGTTCGCTCTCTCTCCCTCTTTCTCTGACAAATAAATAAATAAAATCTTAAACAAACAAACAAAAAACCACACACACACTCATCTATCAGACACCTATTAGGGGGGTAGAGATTTATGAGGGACAGAAATAGGTAGTCTACAGGAATCATCTATGGTTGATACCACTGAGAGGGCCTCTTCTTCACAGCTATTTTAAATCAGATGATGCCTCTGAAGTTGCAAGAATTTACTGAGTAGTATTTAATGAGTTATAAAAATGTAATGAGAAGTCCTCACTACAGTGTTTACTGTAGCTTGCTTAATTTCCCCTTTCCCTCTTTTTATCCCACTTATGCAGTAATCTTTACTTCAAACAACTACTGACTGAGTGGCTGACTCATTCATTCACTTCACAGTTGCTCAACATGGGCTATGGTAAGGACCAAAAATGCAAGGGCATAGGACAGAGATGCTACCCTGTTTGAGCAGGATAAGTTTGGACACGCCAGCTCCTTGATGCTGGCCACTGAAGCTGTTGTTCTCCAAGTCAAGCAGAACTCTCCACATGACACCTTCACAGTGACTCCCTTTGACTTTAGTTCTAATCTCTGTCCAAAAGACCCATTCAGCCATGCATGCTCTTTTGGCACCAGCAGTTCTCACAGGCTTCAGATGTTTTTTCCTGACTCATTTTCTGTAATATTTGAAGGCTTTTAGCCATGGCCGGCAATATACTGAGAAAAACAGACCCTCTTTCCAACTATAAAGACAACTTTGTTAGTGTGTTTTAACTCAACAATTATGATTATTTTGGTTGTGATATTACAACTGAGCTGCTTTTAAAGGATATAGGGACTCTGGGGTGCCTGAGTGGCTCAGTCATTAAGTGTCTGCCTTTGGCTCGGGTCATGATCCCAGGGTCCTCGCATTGAGCCCTGCATTGGGCACCCTGCTCTGTGGGAAGCCTGCTTCTCCCTCACCCACTCCCCCTGCTTGTGTTCTCTCTCGGTGTCTCTCTCTCTGTCAAATAAATAAATAAAATCTTTTAAAAAAAAGGATGTGGGGACTCAAAAGATATCATATTCCACTTTGCACTTGGATTAATTAATAATATGCATATTAAGCTGTTTTTCTGATATATGCAAGTGCATTTTTTTGGCTACTAGAGGTATGCTTTTCAGATTGATCCATGAGAGTTAGATTAGGTGAAAAAAATGCAGTGGCTTTATCTAGATGTGAATTAGTTTTCTATTGTAGCAATCGCAAATTACCACAAATTTAGTGGCTTGAAAACAAAACACTAATCTATTATCCTACAGTTTTACAGGTCAGAGGTCCTAGATGTGTCACACTGGCATAAAATCAACATGCTGGCAGGGATGTATTCCTTTCTAGAGGATCTGGAGGAGCAACATCCCCTTTAGCAGTTTCTACTGGCCTCCTAGCTTTCTTTAAGTTCTGGTCCCTTCCTGCATCTTCAGGGCCAGCAATGTCAGACGTCGTTATTTCCATTGTTGTTTCATTTTACTTTCTTTACTTTTTTTTTTAAGGTAGGCTCCATGCTCAGTGTGGAGCCCAATATGGGGCTTGAACTCATGACCCTGAGATCAAGACCTTAACTGAGATCAAGAGTCAGATGTTCAACTGACTAAACCACCTATGTACCCCATATCTTCTCTCACTTTTAAAAACACTGGTGATTGATTCCACTGGGTAATCCTGGATAATCCAACCTAATCAATTTATTTGAGGGTCAGCCAATTAACAAAATTAATCCCAATAACAACTTCACTCTCTTTGCCATGTGAGATAACATACTCACATGTTCTATAAATTAAGATATAAATGTTTTGGGGAGGCCATTAATTTGCCCTTATTTTCTTTAAAAAAATCCCTTCAGTATTTCTAAATTCAATGTTCTTTCTTATGAATTTTCTATATCTTTCTATTTAACTGAGAATGACTTAATTTTTCCAAGGATATTTCCAAGATATGTCAAGATAGGATAGCAATTCTTTTCTTTTAGTACACTGCCTTTTTGCCTACATTTATTTTTATTAAAAATACTGCTTCCAGTTTTAGACAAAAAGAAATAAGCCCCCTGCAGTCCATTTCTCCCACTGACCATAACTAAATACAAGGGGCAAAATACAAAAGGCAAGTACAAGAAAAATCTTTAAAGAAAATAATAACTAGGACACTGGGGAGAGAAGAAAAATTTAAATAACAAATAATATGATTACAGTGGGTTTCCTGTTTTTGTTGTGTTTTGGTTTTGCTTCCTTTATTCCCAAGGTTGACATGAGATGAAGACAAATTAGATCATGAACAGCAAAACTGAAAAAAGCTCATATTTCTGACCAGAGCCCTGAGAAAGGGGCCCCTGTGAGTCATGGGTTCTGAAAAGGACAGTCATGACATTTTCTTTTTTGACTCACAACCCTGCTCCAAGGCCAGGCTATCATGATAACAGCTGCTGTTATGAATGCAATGGCACTGTGAACATCTAGAAATCCCAAGAGAAAACACACCTTTTAGAATAAGAAACTAGGAAGGGTGTCTCATTATAGGGGGGATCCTTACTACTTTTTTTTCTCTTTTTCTTCATGTTGTTTTTCCCTGAAAGAGGGTTTAGTCATGAGGAAATGTACACCAGTGCAGGAGGCAATAGTTTGAGAGAAGCTATGACTTTCTGGACAGATCAAAGACAGCTATTCCCTGGGAGCCAAACAGTCTGGAGGAGATCCTAGAGACAAGCAAGTAGGAGAAGGAGATACCCTAGTTCCATGGATGAACTGAAAGAAATTCTAGGTCCATTCTCACGAAGGGCAGAATAAAGACATTGAAAACTTGGAGTACACACCAAACAATGACTGCCCTCCCACTACTTAAAAAAAAAAAAAATCCACATTAAATTCCTGGAACTTGCAAATGATGTTTCCTTATTTGGAAAAAGAAGATCTTTATAAATGCAATTAAGTTAAGGATCTTGGGGTAAGATTATCTTGGATTATCTGAGTGGACCCTAAATCCAATGATGAGTAACTTTTTAAGAGACACATAAAGACACATAAAGGAGAACAGGCACACAGAGTGATGTGACCATGGAGGCAGAGTTAATAGTGATGTGGCCCTGAGCCATGGAAGCAAGAAACACTAACAGCTACCAGAATTCTGCTGGGAGGGGAGAGGAGATATTCTCCTTCCAGAACAGTGAGAAAATAAAGTTATGTCATTTTATGCTACCAAGTTGCAGTTATTTGTTATAGCAGCTCTAGGAAACAAATGCAGTTCCCTTTTGCTGTGTAACTAACTCCAACATTTAGTGACTTAATGAAATATTTTACTACTTATATTTTCTCTAGTCAGGAATCCAGAGGGGCTAGCTGGGTCCTCTCTCTCTGGGTTCTCACCAGGTTGTGTTCAGGTCAATTGAAACCACAGTGTCTTCGGAAATTCTGACACGGAAGCATTTGCTTTTCAATTCGCTATCCAGCCTGCACATGAAGGGGAGGGTTGCACAAATGGTGTATACTGGAAGTAGAGAAACTTGAGTCATCTTAGAAACTCACCTATTAAAGTTTGCCAGCTGGCCCCTAATTACTCATATTCCTTCTACACGCAAAATACATTTACCCTCCACCATATTTCCCAAGAGTTTCATCCCACTACAGTGTCACTGTATGTTAAGATCTTCAATGTTTTATATGATGTGACCATGGAAATAAAAATTAATAACTTTCTATAGTTATTTAATTATGAATTTTATAAAACAAAAAAGAGTAGAAGATGGAATTTAAAAGTATTATTATTATTATTATTATGTTTTACAATTCATGAGTTTTACCTTTACCAATCTATTCAAGTCTACTTTACCCAAAATAATAGCAAATGCCCACAGAGATCTGGTTTAGCTCTGCTGGAACCCAGTCCAGTAAACTGTAGCCTTTGCCATTTCTTCCTTTCCAATGTGTGAGTATGTAGTTTAAGTAAGAATGAATGGGCTTCTGTGCAACATGACTTTAAGGCAAGTCCCTGAAGCATCCTCTTCTACTACCTACCATAACTAAATGCTCTGTAAATATTTTGAAGTCACCTTGAATACTGCCAAACTGAAATAGTAAGTGTTTGTTAAAATATTTTTAGCTATTATATTCAATGACCTTGTGGAAAAAGAATGTTTTTAAGATAACAAATACAATGGAATTTCCACCTAAAACAGGTATGAAAATCTCCCTATTTAACAAGAATCATTACTGTTGGAAATCAGTGATCAAAGAATTAGCAAATGGTTAACATATTACTCAAGTAATTCTAGTAGAGAGCTTTTGTTTGTTTTGTTTTGTTTGCTTTCTTTTAACTTTCTACGTATATTTTCCAATTAGTCCAATTACTAAAAAAGAGAACTAGAATAATCTGCCTCTGTTAAAAAAAAAATCATCCAGCTATTCTCAAGTTGTATCATTTCTTTCACCATATGAACCAACCATATCAATTGTATCATCAGAGCAGCCATTGTTCTTCATGGAAGTCAATCTAACTTTCACATATGATTATTATGCCCAGTGACCTTTCAACATTTATGTAGTGCTATAGGTACGTGGGAGTTTTTTGCAATAATAGTACTTTTGATGAGAACCGATTACAAGATGAAAAGGATATGCAGTTAGAATGTAATCTCAAAGGTGTGTAGGAACAACTAGATAACTTTAATACAACAATATTATCATACTAGACCTGTGGATTTCTCAGCATTGGATAAGAATGCTTTCCTCTCTTGTGGCAAGTACTTATCACAAGGATGAAAAACAAGCAGTAAAATCTGACTTGTTCTGCTCTGTGCCTATAAAGAATAGACACATTTGCATCTTCACTTTCTTCCCATATGCTTGTCTTCTGGGTCACAGCATTCTAACTAAACACATTCCAAAGAAACAGTTTTCATGAGAATGTTCCTAGGATATGGGGTCATTGTAAATTTGGATCTGGTAAGAGAAAAACTTTGGATTTAAAATCTAACACTCTTGGGGCACCTGGGTGGTTCAGTTGGTTAAGCCACTGCCCTTGGCACAGGTCATGATCTTGGGTCCTGGGATTGAGTCCCACATCGGGCTCTCTGCTCAGCAGGGAGCCTGCTTCCCTCTCTCTCTGCCTACTTGTGATCTCTCTCTCAAATAAATAAATAAAATCTTTAAAAAAATAAAATGAAATCTAACACTCTTGTTTTTAAAATTTAAATAATATTTTATTTAACTCAATTAAATATTTTAATATGTAATCAGTATAAAATTATGAATAGGCTATTTTACATTCTTTCTTCACAAGATTAAAAAATCTTTTGAATAAAGTGTATTATTTACATAGCATATCCACCTCATACTGGTCAGAATGGCTAAAATTCACAGGTCAGAAAATGACAGATGTTGGCAAGGATGCAGAGAAAGGGGAGCTCTCTTAACAGTTTTGGTAGGAATGCAATCTAAAGCAGCCACTCTGGAAAACAGCATGGAGGTTCCTCAAAAAGCTGAAAATAGAGCTGCCTTATGACCCAGGAATTGCACTACTGGGTATTTACCCCAAAAGATACAAATGTGGTAATCTGAAGGGGCACCTGCACCCCATTGTTTATAGGAGCACAATAGCCAAACTGTGGGAAGAGTCCAGATATCCATCAACAGATGAGTGGATAAAGATGTGGTACACACACACACACACACACACACACACACACTGGAATACTATTCAGCTATCAAAAAAAAACTTGCTATTTGCAACAAAATGGATAGAACTCGAGGGTGTTATGCAAAGCAATATAAGTCAATCAAAGACTAACATTCTGTTCTTTTAAAAATACTTTTTTCCTCATAAATATAGTTATCGTGGCTCATCGTTTAGGCACTCTGATTACTACATATAATGAAGTAGAAAGTCAGTACTTTTATAGTACTTTATCCCTAGGAAATCCTTTAGAAATATGTCAGGAATGAGGAAAGTCGTGATCCTCAGAGAACACTATATTTTTTGGGGGTGGGAGCAGTCCTAAATTTCTTAACATCTTCATCTTCTGTAACTCCAATATGATGAAACCAAAAGGTGGCAAATATTGGATGTTGTGGGGGTCACTCCTGCTCAAGCCAGATATGCTTAGGCCAGACCTCCTTGTTGGGTGATGTCCCTGGGCAAGGCTTGGTGTATTTGTACCCATTTAGATACCATAAAAAAAGTACTTACCTTCATTAGCACCACAATGAGAAATAATTTCACACATACCAAATAACCAAAATTTAAAAAGACACAATGTTGCCAAGTATTGAGGTTACCTGTAGAAATACACCTGCAGCCATGGAGTGAAAAATATTTGGCATTCCAAGAAATGCTGAATACTTATGTGTCCCATCCCTGTCAGTTCCACTCCCAGGCAATCCCTTCAACATGTACTCAGAAGACACGTGCATGGCCCTGCTCTTTCCTAGATTTCAAAGCAGAATCTGTGCACAGATTCTTGAATCTGGAGGGTTATTCACATGTGGAGAATTTTGTATGTTCATGAGCTAGAGAGTTACATATTTCTGCCTGACAATTTACATAATAGACCTGGTGAAATTCTGGTGGGACTGAAAGGCTCCAACATGGCATAAAAGGGTTGTGTCTGAAGGGGCATATTAAGACAAAGGTATGGATGGTATCTAGCATTGTCTTTGAAACAGAATAATCTTTCATTAAGATCAAATGAAGTGATGTTTTTAGTTTTGCATATTTTTTTGGACTATACTTCTAGAAGTAAGGAGAAAGGATTGCTTATGTTATGAAAGAATAGTGATAATGAAAAGATATAGATAATGATGAGATCAGAACGAGGAAAGAAAGGTTGAAGTTGAAAAATAGAGAAAAAGTAGAGAAGCCATTCCTGATAATACAGACATGACTCTAGGAGGCAATGCATCTACAGTGCATCTTCTGACCATTCCTGTGCCAGCATTAGCCCAGGTGGGGCTGTCTGTTTCCATGCTGACTCTCACCTACCCCTCTTGCTCCCTCAAACAGTTCCAGCTACAATTCTAAAATCACTAAAGGAAAGTCAATGAATCTTGAAATTCAGTACTGCTTTAGTTGAGAATACTTTTATACTTATATGTATGTATATCTACATATATACATATTTTTTTTTACTTTCACTTATTTAACTTAAGCTGAAGGTTGATCATGTTTGTGAGTGCAAATTTAGATGTGTAAGTATTCTTAAACGGATACTCTAGGCTAAAACTCTCAAGATAAAGTTATTTTCTTTAGGTAAGTATTAGAGAATAGCTCTCATGATAGATATAAATTCACTTTTAGGTAAACACCAACTAGTTGTTGTAAAACTACATATATACTGAAGAAATTTACCACAGCTGAGAAACTCTATGGCCAGGTATTCCTTGAGTCACTACTTACATTGTGCTTTGTGAGGTTTGAAATATTAGTTGCTATTGCTTGTAGCCAGTCAACACAGTCTTCAGCAGAGAGGCACTGAATAATCCCACTGCAGACCCCATCCACAGCAATGACTTGAAAAGCATTCTGCCTGCAGACATGTCAGAACAAATCAGATCAAACATCATCTCATTTATCTGTTTGCAAGTTGAAATAGTTATCTGTTGAAAGCTCTTACACAATAAAAATACAGCTTCAAATTCACATTTGCTTATTTCTCTTTATGAATATTTCTGTTTTTATTTATTTATTTTTTAAAAGATTTTATTTATTTATTTGACAGACAGAGATCACAAGTAGGCAGAGAGGCAGGCAGAGAGAGAGACAGGAGGAAGCAGGCTCCCCGCCTAGCAGAGAGCCCCATGCGGGGCTGAATCCCAGGACCCTGGGATCATGACCTGAGCTGAAGGCAGAGGCTTTAACCCACTGAGCTACCCAGGCACCCCTGAATATTTCTGTTTTTAAATGGAACACTAAGGATGAACCCAGGCAACATATAGTTTTGAATTACTAGAAAGTATCTTGAGATTCAGGTAAATTTGCAGATTTGAGTTGTAAGATATATGTGACATATGTGGAAGTATATCTAAGACATTTTAGAAAACTTATTTTCCCAGTTTACCATAAAAATATACATAAAAGTATATTTATTTCTTTCATTGACATAATTTCCTCTTTACATTTCTCTTTTCTTTTTTTTTTTTCAAGATTTTATTTATTTATCTGAGAGAGACAGACAGCAACGTCTGAGATAGGGAGAGAGAGAGAAAGCATGAGCGGGGAGGACTTAATCTGAAGACACTGAGATCATGACCTGAACTAAAGGCATCTGCTTAACCAACTGCATTTTTTTTTTAATTTACAATGGAAAGACCACAAAAAAGACACACAAACATTAAACATCGTATACAAAATTACCTGATGTCATGTGCTAGAGCGTTTTGTTAGTTGTAAACTATCTTTAACCTCAGTTGATCCCTCTTCTCAAAGATGATTTGAACAAGAGTTTCATAGCTCCTCCTCAGCCTTAAATTTTCTCTGAATTTATGTGAATGTTGTGCATTTCAATAACACCCAAACTTTTCTTTAAAATCCATGGCCAGTATAAATATCCTTATGGTCTTCTGATGATTTTTTGTCATTGCTGTAGAGAAAATTAAATGATGCCATCCTAAATTGCTTACCTAGTGCTATAGAATTCGAACTGGCTTCCTACAGCTTTAATGACTTTTTTTTTTTTTTGTATGAAGTTCTTGCATATTTAGATGTGAGCTTAATGGACAAGCATTGATAAAATTTTCAAAATGAAAGGAAGCCAGCCAAATGGTTTGAGCTTGAGAATTACTCTGTTGTGTAACATGACACACTTTGGAAATGCACAAACTGTATTTAAATCGCAGCCATTTATGAAGAAATTGAAACTTCTGTAGTTCAGCATTCAAAGGCTTTGTAAATTATATAAATTTATATATTTTTCTCTTAATACGTATTCTGTCTTCTGTATTTTGTAACTAGGTATATGTGGGGAGTAGGCATGATTTCACTTGCTCAAACAAAGAAAGGACACCCCACAGAGAACAGGCCTTGCTCAACTCCAGCACCTGTGTCACCCTGCCTTCCCATGACATAATCCATATCTTATAAGTGGACACATGCTAAAGCTCTCACTTCTAAGGCATTCTGCTTCTAAGTTATTGTTATTTTTAGAGAAATTTGCTCTTACACCCTTCACTAACCCCTTTCAACAGATAACTGGGAAGTGTTCAAATATACTTTTTTGTTTTCTCTTAAAAATACATGAAAAGTCTTTAGAAAGTACAACTATTGTCTGTCTCTTTGAAGTAATGTTCCTTTGAATTTGTGACAAGAAAAAATATGCATAGCATGAAAAGAATATTATAACTTCACATGTCTTTCTTAGCTTTAATTTTTGATATTCAGCAGTGAGGAAGGCATTTAAAACATCCAGAGAACTCAACTATCCATGGAAAATGAGAACTAATTTGAATTTAGTAATATACATTTCTTTCTGCTCTCTGATGATCATAACCGTTTCTTCATGCTCCATAAATTAAGGCAAGTCCTGAACGTATTTGTCCACTCTGTTTTAAATGAATCATGGCAGCTTCTGATATTTTTAGCTGATTAAAGTTAATATGCCAAGATCAAATCTGCACTCTATGTAATCATGTATGTTACATGGTCTCTAGAAAGAATAATTCTGTGGGACTGATCTTTTATAAATCCAGGCTTATATGTTAACATATATCACTTTTTACAACCCTTTCAATTTTTAGGTTGATTTAATGGAAAATCTTTTATTAATATAAGTGAAATACTTGAACAGTTCCTTTGCTTACATATGATGTCTCACAAAATAGGTTGATCATAAGGATTATAGTCTGGGTCATATTTCTTCCTCTGCTATTGAATAAATGAGAGTATTGGCAAATTAGTCTACTTGTGACACCAATTTCCTATATAGGAAAATGAGAATAATCTACTTTACAGATTTAACAAGTACTTATAGGGTAATTTGTGAGATTCAGATAACTTTCACATATCACTGAAGCTCCATGAATAATTTTCCTATGAATAATCCATTAATATGTAGTCTTAACTTCAATATTTGGGAATGTTTAGTGGAGTTATTGCTTCATCAGGCACTTAGGAAGAACTATAGTGCTTTTGCTTTTATTTTTAGCTTTTAGAAAATGCATTTCTCTGACTAGAGATAATCAGGAAAAAAAACTTTTTCATTTCATTTCATCTTATTTGATGGTACACATTTTGAAATCAATAGACTACATTATCAATGTATTTGGTATTGTGAGACATTAAACTTTAACAGCATTTTAGTAGTCTAGAGGATACCCAGACAGAATTATGATTTTTAATATACACACATGCATGCACACACATACTTACTAAAAAAAGTTACAATATTAGAATCAAATAAACTGAAGTTATATCTACTCAATATTTTTATGTTTTCCTAAAGATTCTTGGTCATTGCTCTGGCAATGAAAATTATTCTCAAAAGTTGCTGAATTTTAAGGCAGGTTTATTTTTTAAATATAAATTTAGTCTTTCTTTGTGTGAGAAATGTTCTGCTAACTATCAAAGTTCATACATGATTTCCAATATAATTAAATATATATATACATTTATATATATGTCTTATTAACACCATTAATAATTCATTAGTTGATTCATTGCTGATTCTATACCTCATGAAGGCATATGTAGGAAGACGTTAAACTTGTGAGGAGTGAACAGGAGAAAGCAGAGAGAGATAGAGCACTTCAAATATGAGGAACAAGAAGTACAGACACTAAAATATACCAGTTTGGAGGGGCTGGATTGCCACATCCATGAGGAACAGGGTGGAATATGAGCATGGGAAAGCAGGCAGGCTTGGAGCAGAAGGGCTTTGTATGTCACTAGAAGGGCTCAAATTCCACAGAGAGAAACCATGGGCCTTTATATAAAGAACAAACAATATAACTGGTAAACTATTACATGGTACAGAACTGAAATAAATACATGTTAGAGTGAAAATGAACCGATTAGCTCCAGGGCTTTATAAAGTCATTAGAAAGGGTGTGATTTAATAACACCATTTTTAAATGGAGTTTGAGGAAGAGAATAGTGTCAAAATTTCGTCAAAGTCTGGCTTCCCACTGGTTAAGAGCTTAGATGAAGATAACGGAAAGCATTTAGACAGGAGATAGTTAATCCAAAACCAAATTATCAGGAGCATGTTGGGAGAAATGGGGGCTTTTGGGATTGGACAATGTGCATGTAGGGGAGGTGGCAAGTCATGAAATTGGTGATAAAGTAAAGCCTAATCATTAAGAGTTTTGCAAAGCATGAAAGCATGTTAGAATATTTCTACCTAATCCTTAAAGTCGGTGGGGGAGCCACTGGAAACAGAAAGGCTCATATTTGTATTTTAGAGAGAATCTCTGTGGTGGTGAAGAAAATGGGAAAAATGATAATAAAATGAAGAAGGATGTAGGAGAGTATTGCAATAGTCAGGACCGACAAGATCAGAGTTTGCTTTGAGAGAGTGGTTTTCTGTGTACTAGTAGAGAACATTGACTCAGATAGTATTGAAAACAAGCCATTTACTTGATTTGATTATTAGATTATTATTTGGGAAAGGGATAAATGAAAGGAAAAAAAATAAAAGGAACTTAGGTTAGTGATTTCAGCAGTTTACTTTATTTCTTGTTGAGTTCAATTCACTTTCACCAAGTTCAGGATCTTTTCTGCACTGGGCATCCTATCTTGGTTGAATGCTTCATTATAGCTTTTATTGTTCAGGCTCAAAACCTAACATTTGGTGAGGTACATGGGGAGTTCTTCTGAACTATTTTGTTACCTATTTTCCAAGGTTTAAATTGCCAGTTTGTTTTGTGATTTGAAACACAGTAACTCATCATTCTCTAAATAAGTCCTGTAATTTTATGCAATTATGTCTGTCCCCTCCCTAGCATTCCCTTTGTCTGAGAAGCTCTTCTATCCCATTTCATTTATTATCTGCAAAATTATTGCAAATAATTTTATGTAACTTTCTAACTTTGAATTTTTCTGTGTGTAAAATAAAAATAGCAACATTTGCCCCCCATACCTTGCATTTTAAGCCTTTTTTATTTTTTATTTTTTATTTTTTTTAAGATTTTATTTATTTATTTGACAGACAGAGATCACAAGTAGGCAGAGAGGCAGACAGAGAGAGAGGAGGAAGCAGGCTCCCCGTGGAGCAGAGAGCCCGATGCGGGGCTGGATCCCAGGATTCTGGGATCATGACCTGAGCCGAAGGCAGAGGCTTTAGCCCACTGAGCCACCCAGGCACCCCTAAGCCTTTTTTAAAGAGCAGTTTCAGGGTCATAGCAAAATTGAGGGGGAAGTAAAGAGATTTACAATATACTCCTTGCCTCTACACATATAGATCTTCCCCTATTATGAACACTCCCTAACTAGAGTAGTACATGTGTTACAATTGATGAATCTACATCGACACATCATTAGCACCTAAAGTCCACAGTTTACATTAGGATTCACTCTTAGTGTTCTGTATTCTGTGGGTTTTGACAAATGTAGGATATCATGTATCCATCGTTATAATATCATACAGAGTATTTTCATTGCCCTAAATATCCTCTCTGCCCAACTTCTTAATTTCTTCCTCTCCCTGCCCTTGTATATTCCTACACCTGTAGCCACTGATCTTTTATTGCCTCTATTGTTTTGTCTTTTCTAGAATTCATATGTTTGGGATCATGCAGCATGTAGCTCTTTCAGACTGACTTTTTCATTTGGAAATATGCATTTACAGTTCTCCCATGTCTTTTTATGACTTGATAGCTCATTTATTTTTAGTTCTGGATAATATTCCATTTTCTGGAATATACAGTTTATTTATCCATTCAACTATTTTATGTTATTAATTTTTATTAACATACAATGTATTATTTGTTTAAGGGGTATAGGTCTGTGATTCATCAATCTTACATAATTCACAGCACTCACCATAGCAAATACCCTCCCCAATGTCCATCACCCAATCACCCTATCTCTCCCACTCCTGTCTCCTCCAGCAACCCTCAGTTTGTTTCCTGAGATTAAGAGTCTCTTATGGTTTCTCTCCCTCTCTGGTTTCATCTTGTTTCATTTTCCCCTCCCACCCTCTATGATCCTCTGTCTTGTTTCTCAAATTCCCCATATCAGTGAGATCATATGATAATTATCTTTCTCTGATTGACTTATTTCACTTAGATCCATCCACGTCATTGCAAATGACAAGATTTTGGGTTTTCTGATGGCTGCGTAATATTCCATTGTATATATATACCATATCTTCTTTATCCATTCAGCTGTTGATGGACATCTATGTTCTTTTCATGGTTTGGCTATTATGAACATTGCTGCTATAAACATTGGGGTGTGCATGCCCCTTCAGATCACTACATTTGTATCTTCGGGTAAAAACCCAGTAGTGCAATTGCTGGGTTTTAGGGTAGCTCTATTTTCAACTTTTTGAAGAACCTGCCTACTGTTTTCCAGAGTGGATGCAAAAACTTGCATTCTCAGCAACAGCGAAATTTCTCCCTTTCGATTTGTATTTCCCTGATGCTGAGTGATGTGGAGCACTTTTTCATGTGTCTGTTGGCCATTTGGATGTCTTCTTTGCAGAAATATCTGTTCATGTCTTCTGCCCATTTCTTAATTGGATTCTTTGTTCTTTGGGTGTTGCATTTGATAAGTTCATTATCAATTTTGGATATTAGACTTTATCTGATATGTCATTTGCAAATATATTCTCCCATTCTATCAGTTGTCTTTTGGTTTTGTTGACTGTTTCCTTTGCTGTGTAAAAGTGGTTTTGTTGTTGTTGTTGTTGTTTATTTGTTTGTTAATCTAAATGAAGTCTCAATAGTTCATTTTTATGCTTGCTTCCCTTGCCATTGGTGATGTGTGATGTGTGATGTATCTAGAAAGAAGTTGCTACAGCCAGAGTCAAAGAGGTTGCTGCCTGTGTTCTGCTCAAGGATTCTGATGGAGTCTTGTCTTGCATTGAGGTCTTTCATCCATGTCGAGTCCATTTTTGTGTGTAGTGTAAGGAAATGGTCCACTTTCATTCTTCGGCATGTGGCTGTCTAATTTTCCGAACACCGCTTGTTGAAGAGACTGTATTTTTTCCATTGGACATTCTTTCCTGCTCTGTTGAAGATTAGTTGACCATAGAGTTGAGGGTCTATTTCTGGGCTTTCTTTTCTGTTTCATTGATCTGTGTGTCTGTTTTTGTGGCAGTACCATACTGTCTTAATGATCACAGATTTGTAATGGAGCTTGAAGTCTAGAATTGTGATGTAACTAGCTTCGGATTTCTTTTTGCAACATTCCTCTGGCTATTTGGGGTCTTTTCTGGTTGCACACAAATTTTAGGATTATTTGTTCCATTTCTTTGAAAACAGTTGATGGTATTTTGATAGGGATCACATTAAATGTTTAGATTGCTCTAGGTAACACAGACATTTTCTCAATATTTGTTCTTCCAACCCATAAGCATGGAACATTTTTCCATTTCTTTATGTCTTCTTTCATGACTATTCCAGAGTTTTCTGGGTATGGGTTCATTGTCACTTTAGTTAGATTTATTCCTAGGTATCTTATGGTTTTGTGTACAATTGTAAATAGGATTGACTCCTTAATTTCTCTTTTTTTTCTGTCATGTTGGTGTATAGAAATGCAACTGATTTCTATGCATTGATTTTATACTCTGACATTTTACTGGTTTTGGAGTCTTTTGGGTTTTCCACATAAAGTATCATATCATCTGCAAACACTGACAATTTGACTCTTTCTTTCTCTACGTGGATGCCTTTTATTTCTTTTTGTTGTCTGATTGCTGAGGCTAGGACTTCTAGTACTATGTTGAATAGCAGTGGTGATAACGGACATCCCTGCCGTGTTCCTGACCTTAACGGAAAAGCTCTCAGTTTTTCTCCATTGAGAATGATACTTGCCGTGGGTTTTTCATAGATGTCTTTGATAATATTGAGGTATGTGCCTTCTATCCCTACACTGTGAAGAGTTTTGATCAAGAAAGGATGTTTTAGGGGCACCTGGGTGGCTCAGTGGGTTAAGCCTCTGCTTTTGGCTCAGGTCATGATCCCAGGGTCCTGGGATCGAGCCCTGCATCAGGCTTTCTGCTCAGCAGGGAGCCTGCTTCCCTTCCTCTCTCTGCCTGCCTCTCTGCCTACTTGTGATCTCTCTCTGTCAAATAAATAAATAAATTGTTTTTAAAAAAAGGATGTTTTACTTTGTCAAATGCTTTTTCTCCATATATTGAGAGTATTCTATGGTCCTTGAACTTTATTTTATTAATGTATTGTATCACACTGATTGATTTGGTGAAAATTTTTGCATTCATGTTCATCAAGGATTTTGGTTTGTACTTCTCCTTTTTGATGAGGTCTTTGTCTGATTTGGGGATCAAGGTAATACTGGCCTCAGATAATGAATTTAGAAGTTTTCCTTCTGTTTCTATTTTTTGGAACAGTTTCAGGAAAATTGATATTAACTATTCTTTAAATGTTTGCTAGAATTTCCCTGGAAAGACATCTGGCCCTGGACTCATGTTTGTTGGGAGATTTTTGATGACTGTTTTAGTTCCCTTACTGGTTATGGGTCTGTTCAGGTTTTCTATTTCTTCTTGGTTCAGTTTTGGTAGTTTATACATCTCTAGGAATGCATCCATTTCTTCCAGATTGTCTAATTTGCTGGCATATAGTTGCCATTCATAATATGTTCTTATCATTGTTTGCATTTCTTTGGTGTCTCCTCTTTCATTCATGATTTTATTACTTTGGGTCTTTCTCCTTTTCTGTAAGTCTGGCCAGGGGTTTATCAATCTAATTAATTCCTTCAAAGAACAAGCTCCTAGTTTCATTGTTTTGTTGCACTGTTCTTTTGGTTTCTATTTCATTGATGTCTGCTCTGATCTTTATTATTTCTCTTCTGCTGGGTTTAGGTTTTATTTGCTGTTCTTTCTCTAGATCCTTTAGGTGTAGGGTTAGGTTGTGTATTTAAGACCTTTCTTGTTTCTTGAGAAAGGCTTGCATTGCTATATACTTTCCTCCTAGGACCACCCTTGCTGCATCTCGAAGATTTTGAACAGTTGTTTTCTCATTTTCACTTGTTTTTATGATTTTTTTTTAACTCTCTTTAATTCCTGGTTGATGCATTCATTCTTTAGGAGGATGCCTTTTAGCCTCCATGTATTTGAATTCTTTCAAACTTTCTTCTTGTGGCTGAGTTCTAGTTTCAAAGCATTTTGCTCTGAAAATATGCAGGGAATGAACCCAATCTTTTGGTACCAGCTGAGACCTGATTTGTGCCCCAGGAGGTGATCTATTATGGAAAATGTTCCATGTGCACAAGAGAAGAATGTGTATTCTGTTGCTATGAGACAGAATGTTCTAAATATATCTGTGATGTCCATCTGGTCCAGTGTGTCGCTTAAAGCCTTTATTTACTTGATGATCTTTTGCTTAGATGATCTGTCCATTTCAGTGAGGGGGTGTTAATGTCCCCTACTATTATGGTATTATTGTTGATGTTTGTCTTTGATTTTGTTATTAGTTGATTTTGACACAGGGGTGCAGAGACAAGTAGAAGCTTCACGCGACCCCTAAGGCAGTGGCTGGGTATGTGCTCTGCCTGTGGGAGGCTGCAAAACTCAGCCGAGTTTACAGAGGGGGCATCTGTGTGTTCTGGACCTCACAGCAGGGAGCAGACTGAGGCTTCTCTCTGAAACAGAGGTATGGGTGCAGTTTGCTTTCCGTAAACCTTGAAAAGCCACAAAAACCACAAAAGGAAAAACAAACAAACAAACAAAAACTTCCAGAGTACAAAAGCCTGAAAATCAGGTTTCCACAGAGCCCAGCCCTTTGATGGGGGCAGGAGGGCTCAACCCAAGCAAGACTGCCTGAAAAAAAACAAAAACAAAAACATGTGTGTATATATATATACACACATATACATATATATGTGTGTATATATTTTTTTACTAAAATAGGGTTAAATAAAATGAAGGAATAGAAAATGACTATAAAAATGAAAATTAAAGAATATTTTTGGGGCGCCTGGTTGGCTCAGTTGGTTAAGCGGCTGCCTTTGGCTCAGGTCATGATTCCAGCGTCCTGGAATCAAGCCCTGCATTGGGCTCCAGCTCAGTGAAGAGCCAACTTCTCTCTCTCCCCCTGCCTACTGCTCTGCTTACTTGTGTTCTCTATTTCTCTGTCAAATAAATAAATAACTTTAAATTTTTTAAATGTATTGATAATGTGTTCGTTAAAATAGGAAAAAGGAAAAAAAATTAAAGTAGAAAAGAAAAAAAGATAAAAATTTAGAAATTTAACTTTGAAAGACTAAAAATCATGGGGAAAAAAGCTATGAATTCTATGTGCTATTCCCCTAGTGTTGGAGTTTTGCAGTTCTCAATGATTAGTAAACATGGTCTTGGCTGGATGTTCTTGCTGATCTTCTGGGGGAGGGGTCTGTTGCAATGATTCTCAAGTGTCTTTGTCCAAGGTGGAATTACACTGCCCTTGCCAGGAGCCAGACTAAGTAATCTGCTTAGCTTTGTTCTCTGTAACTTTTGTTCCATGAAAGCTTCCCATACACTTATGGGGGATGAGAATGAAAATGGTGGCCTCCCAATCTCCAGCCCCAGAGGAGCCAAGAGCTCAGGGCCCCTCTCTTTAGTGAGCCCTCAGAGAAAAGCTGTTAATTATTCCTATCTCTCTGGTCTCTGGCTTCACTCTGAGCTCACCTAGCCTGTGACTGATCATATCTATCTCTAGCACATGCCCTCCTTGAAGTCTCCAAACCCAGCAAATTCCTGTAGCATGCTCCCCCACCACTCCTCGTGGTGGAGGAAGGGGGCCTCCCCAGATCTGCCACTTGTGGGGTCCCTGATTGAAAAGTAGTGCCCAGTTGTGCCTTGGATCATTATTTATGGCAACCCTGAGCCTAGAGCCCATTTCTCGGCTACATCTTTGCAGCAGGCTTCCCCACTCCAATACCTGGGAGGTTTGCCACACTCAGGCCCCTAAGTCTTTCTGTGACCCCGAGGGTCCTGAGACCCATGAGGATTTCACACACACCCCCCCCACTTACCCACTGGTGTGAGTTTCCTTTGTGGAACAGATTTCTAAAAGTTATGGTTTTGTGATCCATGCCACATGATCACTTGCCAGTAACCAGCTGATGGAGGCTCCCTCCCTCCCCTCCCCCACTGCTACAGTCTATCTTCCTGTATATTGTCTCAGATTCACTTCTACAAACTTCTTACCTTCCAGAAAGTGGTTACTTTATTGTTTACAGAATTGCTGCTATTCTTTTCTTTGATCTCCTGTTGAGTTTGTAGGTGTTCAGAATGGTTTGATAACTATCTAGCTGAATTCCTGGGACTAGACAAAATTTAAATCTCCTACTCTTTTGCCATCTTGTTCCTCCATTCAGCTATTTTTTTTAAAGATTTTATTTATTTATTGGTGAGAGATAGAGAGTGCACAGGGGGAATAGCAGGCAAAAGGAGAAGCAGGCTCCCTGCAGAGCAAGAGCCCAGTGCTGGACTCGATCCCAGGACCCTGGGATCATGATCTGAACCAAAGGCAGATACTTAACGGACTGAGCCACCCTGCTATCCTTATCCATTCAGTTATTGAAACAGCTTTGGTATTTATGAATAAATCTTCTATAAACAACTGTGTACAGGTTTTTTATGGACATAAGTTTTATCTCCTTTAGGTAAATACCAAGAAATGTGGTTACTGGATCACATAGAAAGTGTTATGTTTAGCTTTGTAAGAAACTGCCAGATGACTTCCAAAGTGTGTTGACCAAGTTTCTCAATTCTCATTGACAGTAAATGAGAATTCTTAGTTCCCCATATCCTCCTAGGTATTCAGCATTCTGACTGTCCTTGGTTTTGCTCACTTTAATAGGTATGCTGGTATCCTGTTGTTGTTTTAATTTGCATTTCCCTGGTAATATGACATGGGGCATCTTTTTTTTTTTTAATTTAAACATATAATGTAACCCCACCACCCTCTCCCAACCCCCCTCCCCCCCACCCCCT
>ML111136.1:0-25453 GCA_003697995.1 Taxidea taxus jeffersonii | reverse complement strand
GAGTCTCTTTTGGTTTGTCTCCCTCCCAATCCCATCTTGTTTCATTTTTTCTTTTCCTACCCCCTTAGCCCCCACCCCTGTTGCATCTCCACTTCCTTATATCAGAGAGATCATATGATAGTTGTCTTTCTCTGATTGACTTATTTCACTAGGCATAATACCCTCTAGTTCCATCCATGTCGTTGTAAATGGTAAGATTTCATTTCTTTTGATGGCTGCATAGTATTCCATTGTCGGGCCTGGTTAGTACTTGGATGGGAGGCATATTTTTATACATTTACCTTCCATTTGCATATTTTCTTTGGTGAGGTGTCTATTAAGGTTTCTGGCCTATTTTGGGGTTATTTTTTATTTGTTGGGTTGTTTATTTTCTTATTGTCCAGTTTTAGAGCTTCATCTCTCTTTATTTTCTTTCTTTCTTTTTTTTGGGGGGGGGGCTGGAGCAGGAGATAACAGTCCTTTATCAGATGTCTTTTGCAAATATTTTCCCCCAGTCCATAGCTTATTTTCTCATTCTACTGATGTTATCTTTTGTAGAACATAAATTATTAAATTCAATGGAATCTAGCTTATCAGGTCATTCTTTCATAGATCATGCATTCAGTGTTGTGTCTAAAAATCATCACCACACTCAAGTTTATACAAGTTCTTATCAATGTCATCTTTTTGAAATTTTATAGTTCTGTGTTTTACATTTAGGTCTCTGATCCATTTGGGGTTAATTTTGAGGAAGGGTATAAGGTGTGGGTCTAGATTCATTATTTTGCATATGGATGTCCAGTTGTTCCAGCACCATTTGCTGAAAAGACTTTTTTCTCCATTGTATTGTCTTGGCTTCTTTTTCAACATCAGTTGACTGTATTTATGGGAGTCTATTTCTGGGCTCTCTATTATGTTCCATTGATCAGTTTGTCTATTATTTTGCAGTACCACACTGTCTGGATTACTGCAGCTTTTTCTAAGTCTTAAAGTCAGGTAGTATCAGTCCTCTAAATATTCTTGTTCTTGAATTTTGTGTTGGCTATTCTGGCTCTTCTGACTCTTCCAAAAAAAAAAATCACAAAATAACTTGCTAGTATTTTGATTGGGATTGCATTGATATAAAGATCAAGCTAGGAACAATTGGTATTTTGACAATATCAAGATTTCCTATACATGAACATGGGCTATCTTTCCATTTATTTAAATTTCCTTTGATTTTATTCACCAGAGTTTTGTAGTTTTTCTCCTATAGAACAACATTTCACTTATCTGGGTGCTAAAGTAAATAATATTATATTTTTAATATCAAATTCTCATTTTCATTGCTGGTATATAGGAAAGTGATTAACTTTTGCATATTAATCTTGTATCCTGCTTACATGCTTACATATGCTATCATAACTTATTTGTTACAGGACTTTTTTTGTCAATTCTTTCTGATTTTATATATTGGTTATCATGCCATCTTTAATCAAAGAGAGTTTTAGTTCTTCCTTCCTAATTTATGTCTCTTATTTAATTTCCTCTATTTTAGAAATCCACTGCCTTTGATAACTTGAGATCCAGTTGTCATTGCCAAACTTAAATTCTGACATTTCTGTTCTTTGATTATAATCTTTTCCTTTCTATCACCACTTATCATATTCTTCTTAATTTTTTATTCCTTATAATTGTCTCTGTCTATAAATCTATTCTGCATATATTTGTATTACTCCATAGACTGAATTCATTATTCATACGTATCAATTATATGTTTTTATCTTGTCATAGAGTTTCCTGCCATTTTGACCTCTAGCCATTTCTACCTTATGAATTCCTGGCACTCAAAAATTTCAATTAAATTAATTTTATAGCTTTTTCTTCCTAATGTATCAGAATTCCCTGGAAAAAGTAATAATTTGTGCACAATAGTCCCAATACAATTGGTATCTTGGAATCAAGATCTTAGTACCTATGATCTACTTTATCATCTTTCTACTCACTGCAGTCAGCATTATATATATTGCAGATTCTCTTGCTTACCTTATCTCACACAATTGGATAAACTTATTTCTTGTAATATCTATTTCATAGTTTGTGTTTCTTCAATTCCTGAATCCTACCTATCTCTATATCATTATGAAAGGATAGCCTTGAATTCCAACTCTTGAATATCTGGTGTCTTTACCCTATATTTTGTTAAGATTTTATGTTTTAGAAATACATATCTTTTATTTTCTCAATCAGAAATCTTTTCTCTCAGCCCAAAACTTACTGGAATATGCTCTTTTAAAGTATATTCTTTATTTATTTTTTTAATTTTCCAGATACACTCAGATTACTGTGACTTTATCCTTCTTTGGCTACAGAAAATATTAAAATGTAATTGTTAGGCTTGTATTATTGAAGTATCAGTAATTATGTCATAAACTTGAGAAATAAAATAAGGAAATCTAACAAGATAAATTTCTCTAGGTTGAAAAAAAAAAAACTATGTGAAGGTTGTCTAGAGTTACCCAAAGGAAATTTAAGCTTTTTTATATATCTTAAAGGATTTATGACACTTTCTCCCTTAACCCCACAAGATACTGTAATGGAGAGGAAATGACTGCCAATTGATCCTCAAGCTAGAACCAGGCTACTGAAGGCTCCTCACCACTTGCCCTGTCCTTAGAATATATATTCTGCCTACCATTTCCACAGTAGGAGCTGTTCCAAGGACATTAAGGTGGTGTTGAAACCATCTGGATGGCATACATGACTGAACCCAATTAAGGCTTCTATATCAACTTAAAGATTTTTTTTTAAATTTTATTTATTTATTTGACAGAGGGAGAGAGATCACAAGTAGGCAGAGCAGCAGGCAGAGAGAGCGGGGGAAGCAGACTCCCTGATGAACAGAGAGCCTGATGTGGGGCTCGATCCCAGGACCCTGAGATCATGACCTGGGCCAAAGGCAGAGGCTTAACCCATTGAGCCACCCAGGCGCCCGTTAAAGATTCTTTTGGGTGGGTGCAGAGATCTATTCATTTTACAGTTACCCAAGACAAACCGCATAAGGAAGTTCCTTTGCTTATTAATCCTGTCACCTACCAATGTGGAGGGTTCTGCCGCTTTCTTAGATCTTTCCTTGCCCTTACATGAATGAGGGGGCCAGTTTGTAAACCAACAGGTGAAGAGGTGAAGTATATATGGATATTGTGCTATACAAAGCAACACAATGGTTTGTGGGTAGGAGAAATCAAATAGAATCTTAATGTTTTTTAGTTGAATATTTTTTGAAAGTGATTGGTTCTTGGTTTACATGAAGGAGAGTCCTTGTGGACCTGTTGACCTATCACAGAAAATGAAAAAAGTCAATCAGTTCAATCACTCTGGATGTGCATAGGACCACATGTAACAAGTGATCAATGGAATAGCAAGAATAATGGAATAGCAAGAATAACCCAAACAGGAAGCTGTTTTTCCTCTAGTTTCTCTGGCATTGATTCCTTTCCCTCAATTAGTAATCATGGCCTGACCATGACATGCCTTGAGTTCCATATCCCTCTTGTCCCCCTCATCATATTAGCATAGCCTTTACATAGTTTCCCTTTCTTTACTGCCAATATTCTTCTTTATTTTTTTCTAAAGATTTTGTTTACTTATTTTAGAGAGAGAGAAAATGGGTAGGAGAAGGAGAGAGAGAATCTCAAGCAGACTCCCCACTGAGCTTGAGATAACAATCCTGAGGTCATGACCTGAACTGAAATCAAGAGTCGGATGCTTACCCAACTGAACCACCCAGGTGCCCCTGTCAATATACTTCTTATAAACAAATGTTTTTTCCATTCAGTTAACTCCAAAAATCACTCCATCCTAAGTCACTCCAAAATTAATGAGTTTCTGATCCTTTCAGTATTTCTTTTTACAGTTGATAAAATCAACAACTTTCTTCACCTTAAAACACCATTTACAATAGATTCTGTTTTTATAGTATAATAATCAGCCTTTTCCCCCTACCTATTTACTTCTTTTCTATTTCATATTATCACCTGTTTTCCTCCCTCCTGATATCTCCTTAACTATACATTTCTAAAAAGTTCCATCCTTCAATGAGCAACTATGAATTGAGTATTTCTGATTCATATTTGTCCCCAGCATTAGAATTCATTTTACAAAATTCTTGCATGCTTAAATAAGCATAATTCTTGCAATCACCACCCTTGCTCTCTGTTCCAGTACTAAACTTCATCCATAGGTGCCTACAAAAACAAAAACACCAACTCAGGTGTCTTCACCTCAGCAGAAAAATGCTGAGCACTCTTGGAAAGACACTAGGGATTCTGCTGCCATTGGAATTCTCTAAAAGTAGTAGTGCAAATCAGTAGATTTTGTTACAATACTATTGATTTTCCTACTGTTTGAAAAGCATGCAGTAGGTGATGCTCCTACTCAAAAACAAAATGATGAAATGTGTCCTCATTAAAACTAATTTAATAAGCATTTATTGAGTGTTTGTGAGCCATAAGGCATGCTCAGTATTGAATGTATGAAGATACATATTACCTTTCTAAAATTCAAATATATATATATGTACACATACACACACATATATATGTGTATATATATACATATATATGTATATATATAACATTATATAAATACAATGTACTCTTTTCATATAGGAAAAATTAAGTTTAGCAATTTAAAAGTATCCAAAGTTCCCACAATCTCTACTTCCCATTCCCATTCTTTTTTTTTTTTAAAGATTTTATTTTATTTATTTGTTAAAGAGAGAGAGCACAGGCAGACAGAATGGCAGGCAGAGGGAGAAGCAGGCTCCCTGCCAAGCAAGGAGCCCAGTGTGGGACTCGATCCCAGGATGCTGGGATCATGACCTGAGCCGAAGGCAGTTCCTTAACCAACTGAGCCACCCAGGCGTCCCTCCCATTCCCATTCTAATATTCCAACACTACAATGCTCTACAGTATTGACACTTCAGAATTGAAATCCAATATATATTTGTAAATCAGAGTCATTACCATAGATGAACATAAACTGTCTTACCACTGATAAAAAATCTTGTGATGTTTTAATTCATACCTAGACAATACTATATGACAGTAACACAACTTTGTTGCAATTAAATACAAGAGGTATTTTATCTCTGAAGTTAAAATTATGGGCCTTGGGAAATCCAGCCAACAAATAACATCCTAGGTTTTGAACCAACATAAATAATTTCCTATGTTTATCATCCTGAGCTAGTAATTTATCTTTTTATTTATTTTTTTCTTTTCGCTGTTGCAACTGCCACTGGCCTGTAAGCTCCTTCAGGGAAAGAACCAAACACAACATCTCCTACTTACAGACATTAAATCAATATTTATTGAGTGAATGAATGAACAATAAATTAGCTCTTGAATGTGAATTGCTGTGAAATCTACTCTGAATAGTGCTATGTTTATAACTGCTTATTACTGTAATATTTATTGAGTGTAATTAATTCAATTGCTAAAATCTGTTGATGTATTGCAGTGCCATAAAAATAAAAATGTAGGGAGTCATCTGGACTCAACCAATTTCTTTTTCCTCATAAACTGTTTTAGCTAAATGATTCTATATCATATAACTGTGTGAATTTTTCTGAAGTAAAAACAAAACAAATATATGCACTTAAAAATATATATTGTTAATAGAAATATTAAGAGACTTCTTAAAGCAGAAGAAAAACAAAGCCAAAAGAATGAAACAAAGAAAAACAGAAATATTAAAGATAGGATACATGTGAAGAGTTATGCAAAAATAACAATATAATATCTTGAGGAATTTAAAATACATATAGAATTAAAAATCATATCAGAAATATGTCCAGGGATGCCTGGTGGCTCAGTCAGTTAAGTGTCTGCCTTCAGCTCAGGTAGTGATCTCAGAGTCCTGAGATTCTTTGGTTTGATGCTCACCAGGAAGGCCGCTTCTCCCTCTCCCGCTGTCCCTTCCTCCTGCCTCATGCTTTCTCTCTCTCTCTAATAAATAAAACCTTAAAAACAAAAACAAAGAAAAAGAAAGAAAAAAAGACATATGTCCAAAGATAGGAAAAGAATAAAGAGTTAAATTGTTCTAAGTTTCTAGCATTTTCTGAAAAGGCAAAATTAGTAAATTGAATTAAATTGTATGATGTTATGGTCTGAGTGCTTGTATCCCCTGCTCCTCTCACCTCCAAAATTTATATGGTGAAATATTAATGACCAGTGTGACGGCATTAATAGGTGGAGTCTTTGGGAGTGGCTTAAGCCTAAGCCATGAGAGTGAGACCTTCATGAATGGCATTAGTGTTTTATAAAAGAGATTCCAGAGAAATTCTGAATTACAACAGAGTCAAAAGACAAAAGAAATTTCCCCAAAGAGGATTTCATGTGACAAAGGAGCACTTGAAAAGATGTTCAACACCATTAAAATGTACAAATTCAGGTCACAATGACATATTGCTACAGTTGTAGCAAAATGCAAACTAAAAAGATGGCAATGACACCAAACATTGGCAAAGATGTAGAGAAATGAGATCACTCATACATGCTTGTGGGGATGTAGAATTGTACACCCAGTCTAAAAAACAGTGTACCACTTTCTTACAAAACTAAATATACATACAACCCAATGATTGAGCTCTTGAGCATTTATTCAAAGAAATGAAAATGTATGTTCATATAAAAATCTATACACAAATGTTCATAGCATCTTAATTTAGAATATCCCAAAACAGAAAGACCCCAGATATCCTTCAAGGGGTGAATATTTTTAATGTAGTCTATCCATACCATTGAATACTATCAGAAATTAGAAATTTTTAATTTCTTTTTAGAAATGAACAACTGAAAAATTCAACTACTTGGGAGAATTACTAGCAAATTATGGTGAGAAGAAAATTCAACCCATTAAGGTTACAAAATGTAAGATTTCATTTATATATTATATAATATTATATAATATTCTTAAAATTACATAATAATAGAGATGAAGAACAGATTAATAAATTGTCAGAGATCAGGGGAAGGCTGGGGAGAAGGATGTTGGCATGGCTATGGAAGGGCAACAGGAAGGTTCTTACGTTCTCATGTAACTGTTCTTGATTGTGGATAAAAGAATGTGAGCATGAGAAAAAATTCTATAGAACTAGACACACACACTCACACATGTGAAATCTGAATGAGTAGTGGATTTTATTCATTTCCTGAATGTGGTATGGTACTATAGTTTTTCAAGAAGTTACCATTTGGGAAAATGGGTAAGGAGTATACAGAATACCTGTATTCTTTCATACAACTACATGTGAAAGTACAATTATCTCAAGATAAAATGTTCAATTATAAAAAATAAAACCTAAAGTGTTGAGTAGAAAGCAAATACTAAGACAGTAGATATAATCCCAAATATACCAGTAATTACAAGAAACTAGACTAAATAATCCAACTTGAAGGTTAAGATTGTTATTTTGTATTAAAAAAAAAGAAAAGAAAAATATATACAGCTCAGAAAGGACACATTTTGTAGAGTAAAACTAATGAAAGTTGAAAGAAACGGATAAAAGAATATATAATGTAAATATTAGCTGGTAGATATTTGGTGCAATTCTTGAGAGCAAGAAACAATTTCAGAGATATGGGACATTTCATAATGATAAAAGGGTTATACATCAAAAGGTCATAAAGTTCTAGATCTCCTTATATCCAATAATATAAAATTAAATGTATATAGCAAATATTGACACACTAAAAAGGAGAGACACACAAAGTCACCATCATAGTAGGACCCTGCAATGCACCTTTATCAATGTGAATAAATATGACCT
Organism: Taxidea taxus jeffersonii; assembly: GCA_003697995.1. NCBI lineage: Eukaryota > Metazoa > Chordata > Mammalia > Carnivora > Mustelidae > Taxidea > Taxidea taxus. The sequence goes on along the minus strand of ML111136.1, from coordinate 17,661 downwards.
ATTTGAAATATGTAAAATACTGCATTCCTTTAGGAAATGACAATACAGATTCTTTTAAGTGTATATGGAACATTTAGAACTATTCACACACTGCATGAAATCAAGTCTCAACAAGTATTAAAGGCTTGAAATTATTCTACATAAAATTATACTAGAAAGCAATAACAAAAGAGATAATTAGAAAAATCCCAAAATATTTTGAAATTTTGCAATACATATTTATCTAAAATATAATCCATGAGTCAAAGAAGTAATTATAACAAAAATTAGAAAATATAATTAAATGAATACTTAAAAAAATAGCTTCATGAAGAGCAACACTTCTGGACTTCCAATTCTGGCCAAGAAGGAGTAGCCCCATTCTTCTCAAATTCTCCCCAACACAATTAATGAACCATGGACATACTCCAACAGCTGGTAGAGATGACGAATGAAAAGAAAAGGATAAGGCTAATTGCCTAGGGACCTTTGACTTGAGGAATGACAAGGTGGTAAGTCTTGTGGGTTTTCTTACTGGCCCCCATGTATCCTAGACAGTGTGCTCTAGGAGTCTGCAACCCAGAATCACTAACAGCAAGACAGAAAAAGGGTTACAACAAAGTCTCTTCTCCCTAAGGACTATGAAATGAGTGGGCTAAACACATTCAGCATTTTTTGGAAACCTGCCCTAATACAATAAAGCATCAATGGAACCACTGTCCCTTTTCCCCAGGTTTCATCAGGGCCAAACAGGGAGCTAGTCTTCCACACATCCTCTGATTCCATCACCTAGTGGTGTTCAAGAGACCATGCAGGAAGCTGATCCTCCATCTCCCACATCAAAGAAGCAGGCAGCATTTCCATTCCCCTTGGGATAATGTCACTGGGACCTAGTGGGAAGCTTAACCCCATCCCCACCCTGCAGCAATTACACTGAGGAAGGTGGCATGAAATGGAATTAGTGGGTACTGTTTCTCCTCCCGTGCTAACCACCATGGATCAGCAAGAAGCCTAGCTTCCATGCCCACCTGTCATCACCAAGGTGAAGTAAGGTGTTGGGAGGTGGGACTTATTGCCCTCAGCTTTCCCTCCATCTCCTCCTTCTGTCAGCAAGGTCTCACTATGGAGAGATGAGCATCTACCTCTTCCTGTAGCAATAAAGCAATGTGGTCAACCCTGCCCTTCCACCCTCCCAGGTGGCAGCAGGGTCAAGGAGGAAATAAGCAGACACTCCAGTCAAAGGCACTGCATGATCCAGTTGGCATCTGACATTCACCAGGATTTAATTAGAGTGACTGAGGAGTTTGACAACTTACATTTCAGGAATTTTTAATGAGGCAATATGAGTGGGGATTGAGGTAATTTAACATACACACCCATCCAGCCCTCATATTACATGGCAACAAAGGCTTTAAAAGGGAGATTAAAAAAGAATCCAGAGACTCATAATTTAATACCCAAAAAGTCCAGGATAATTTTTTTCTTTTAATTACCGGTTTTACCAAAGCCAGGAAAATTACAACCTGAATGAGAAAGGACAATCCAAACACACCAATACTGAGATGAACAAGATACTGAAATTATTTGACAAGTATTTTAACCCACTGAGCCACTCAGGCACCCCCTATTTGACAAGTATTTTAAACCAGTCATAATAAATATGCTTTAATTAGCAATTGCAAGTGCTCTTAAAACAAACAAAAAATTGGAAAACTTCAGCAATAAAAACACACACACACCCCAAATAGACATGATAGACCTGAATATCACAACAACAACAAAAAAATAAAATCATAGTGAATGGGCTCAATAGCAGAATGGAAACAAAAGAAGACAGAATCATAGAATTTGAAGACAGATCAATAGAATTTACCCAGTCTGTATGACAGAAAGAAAATTGATTGAAAAACTAAAGTATACATTTTCATAGATCTGTGGAAGAATAATATAAGAGCTAACATTGTATTAACAAAGTGACAGAAGGAAAGAAGAGAGACTGGGACTGTCAAAGTATTTAAAGAAGCAATGACAGAAAACATCATAATTTGCTGGAAGTCATATACATACAGATTTAAGAAGCTGAGGGAAACCAGGAGGGAATAAAACCAAAGAAATCCATCCAAGATACATCATAAATAAACTTCTGAAAACAAAACAAAACAAAGAAAACAGAAAACCTTTGAAAACAGGAAGAGTGAAAGGGCATATTATTTAAAGGGAAGCACCGATTTGAATGATCAGGGAGGCCCAAAGCAACTGCATGACATTTTTCAGATACAAGGTAAGAATTATCAACTTTTATTTCTATATCCATGGAGACTAATCCTAGGAATGAAGATAAAATAAAGATATTTTCAGACAAAGTAAATTAAGAGAATTTGATGCAAGTAAATATACCTTTAAAGAATGGCTAATGAAAAGAGAAAAACCTCTAAATAGAAAGGAAATGTTAACAGAAGGCTTAGAACTTTTGAAAGAAAGAATATTGGAATGGGTAAAGCTTGGGTTAAATATAAAAAAACTATCCTTCTTTCCATAAGTTTTTACGATCATTTTTGATGACTGAAGCAAAAATCATACCATCTGATATGGTGCTTGATATATGTAGAAAAAGTTAAGATAATTATGCTTACAAATAAGGGAAGATTAAGGGACCTAAATGAAAGTAATATTTCTATACTTCATTCAAAGTGATAAATTAATAGCAGGGTGTGATAAGATGAGCAACCACTCAGAAAACTATACCAAATGATATACTAAAAGCTATGTAAGTAAATCAAGATATAATCCTGAATTTCTGGGCATAGCTAGAGCAGACTTTGATGGAAATGTGCAGTTCTGACTACATATATTAGCAAAGGAAGTCTGAAAAATTAATGATCAAACCAAACTTTAGGAAAACATGACCTACAGACCAAATCTTGCCTGACACCTGTTTTTATAAATAAAGTTTTATTGGAATACAGCCATACACATTTGTTTATATATTGTCTATGGGAGTTTTCATGAAACACAGGCAGAATTTAATAGTTGTGATAGAGAAATTAGACCTGCAAAGCCTAAAATATTTACTATACCACTTGTTACAGAGAAGTCTCAGGACATCTAGAACATCAATCTCAAGAAACTGTAAGAACAAAAAGTCAAGTCAAAGAATTTAAGGAATGAAAACAATCAAGAAAGAAGCAGAAACTCATTACTTATAAAACACATAATGCAGAGCTTCAGGACATTGCTAATAATTTACCTTTATTTAAAAAGATAGTGTGAGATAGCACTGTTATTAAGTACATGAAAATAAAGTCTGCTACCTAAATGAACTACATTATTTCCTTGAGAAAAAACAACTTACTAATACTAAGATAAGAAATATAAGAATAATAATGATTAATAATTATTAATAATACTATAATCAAAATTAAATGTAGTATATTTAATAATTATATAATAAAATAAATATAAATATATAAAATATATACTAAATCTAAATATAATTAATAATTAATAATTATTAATAATTAAATTCTATATAAGAATAAGAAAAATAGAAATAAGATAAGAAATTAAAAGAAAACAATAAAACTCTATTTGTTATTAAGACACTAAATCTATTACAGCAAGTTGGTAGAGTTAGGGCCTTAACTGAATGTTTTAAGTCATTGAATTCCTAAATGTTTTCCTGTGTTATACTATTTTTGTAGTTCTTCTTTCTACTATTAGAAATGTGTTGAGAATAAAAATCATAAGCCATATTATGTTAAAAGTTTAGTTGTAGGCCTCTTTTGCAGTGAACAGAAAATCAAAACCTACTAACTTGAACTCACCGACTCAAATCTGTCCCAGGCACATACTGAGAAAAACGTGAATGAAGCAGTGGGATCAGCCTAAGATCACACCATCGCTTTTCCCATCTCAAGCCCGGAGATGTTGGCCATGAAGAACATGATAATGTGTCCTGAAAAGAATACAAACAATCAGTGTTCTTTTTTTTTTTTTTTTTTTTTTGCTTCTGCATTTTGAGTTTCTATGTAACAAATACTTTTCATTTGGAGGGGATCAATTTTTCCACCTAAGTAATCAAAAGACACTTATAGACTGTCTCAAAAAGGGATCCATATTATATTCATTGCCGATAAAGATGCATCCGTTAATTTCTTTATTAATGGCATTCTATAGGAAAGTGAGAAAGGAATCACTGGGATTAAGAATGGTAGGGAAAGCATATGAAAAAAAAAAAGAAGTGGAGAGAAGGAAGAAAAAATAGAAGGATGACAGAACTGGATTCAATCAGGAATGGGAAATAAGGGGCAAGCTGTAACTGCAATGAAGTAGTAAGTGACAATATAAAAATAATTTGTATTTCATTCCATTAGCCACAATTTTCTGAATACCTGCTAAGCACTAAACAGTGTTATGTAAGTGCTTGTGATTTATCAGTTGCTTGTAAATATTTTTGAGTAGAATAAATATTCTTATAAAACAGCTTTTAAAAACTACTCCAGGTAATCTTTGTCCATTGTTGTAACTTCATGTTTATGAAATATTTGCATTTTCTTATATGGTTTTAAAGTCATGTTAAGTCAACCACTGCTGGCTTAAAATTACATGTATTTTAAGTTTCATTAGAAGTTTAGGTCTTTTTCCTTACATATAGAAAAGACATGTATTGGAATAAAATTGGGGCTTTTCACACTTGATGATGATTCATGCTTCTTTCATTATTTTAGCTTTACTTTAATATTTTTTCCTGGCAGTAGTACATGGAATAATGCTGATATTTAAGTTGGGATGTATTGTAAGGGGACAAGCCACAAATTGATTTAATTTATAATTTTTGAGTGATAATTTTTTAAAGATTTTATTTATTTATTTGACAGAGAGAGAGATCACAAATAGGCAGAGAGACAGAGTGGGGGTGGGGAGCAGGCTCCCTGCTGAGCAGAGAGCCCAATGTGGGACTCTATCCCAGGACCTTGGGATCATGACCCGAGCTGAAAGCAGAGGCACGCAGGCACCCTTGAGTGATAATTTTGGAAGAAGACCCTATTTTAGTCTGGATGTTGAAACTCCATTAATATCAATATTATTAGTAACATTTTCTTTTTTTTAACAATTTTATTTTTAAGTAATCTCTACATCCAACATGGGGCCTGAATCCACAGCCCCAAGATCAAGGATCAGTTGCTCCCCAATTGAGTCAGGTAGGCTCCACTAATATTTTCTTTAAGGTATCAATTTCTTCAAAATTGCTTAGGGGGAAAACTTCCATTATTTCGCCAAAGGTTGAGTGTTCTTTGGTATTATTATGTTAATTGGTACCAACTGTGCCAATAAAAATGTATTAAATCCTTCCAGTTGTTGAGAACACACCCTTAGGAAAGCAAGGGTAGACTTGCAAACACCATCCAGTTGAGGGGGCCCACTACTGGTAACTGGTTTCCAAGATACCCAGCCTTTGATGCAACACCAGTGCCTTCCATGCTTATTTGGTGATTGCAAAGGCACAGACATAGATTTCATGTTAATCTTTCTTCTGTCCTTGATGTCACATGTTATAGATGGTCAACATTTGGAATGGAATCAATTAGGTGACAGTATCACAAGGTGAGGAGGGTTCAGGCTCTGATCTGTTAGGTGACAGTACAACAAGGTGAAGAAGGTTCAGGCTCTGACTTCTGAATCAGACCACCCGGGTTCAAGAATGCCAATTTCCCAACTGACCACTCCTTTAAACCTAAGGGCAATTTATTTAAAATCTCTGTGCTTTAGTGTGCTTATCTCTAAAGATAAGGATATCATAAGCCTTCTGCTCACAAAAGAAAAACCTAAAGCATTTTTGGACTCAGTAAACTATTATGTCCCCACCTTTTTCTTCATGAGGACCCTTGAAAAAACAATAATCTTGAGTGACACACTACAGTAAACCGACTAGGTTTCTGTGACCAGAACAGACAGTAGCAAGTGTAAGTGTCCCAGGTCCCACCAAGCTGCCCTATAACTATCAAGCACATATCAAAGTATGTCTGGAATGGACTCAAAGGACCCCAGTGCACATGGTTCTCTCCTGAGAAGTTTTACAGTAAATAAATGGCCCAGGTCAGCCAGCCTGATAATGACGGTGCCAGGCAGATTCATTCAGACCTATGTCTTTATGATTCTAGGGCCATCATATCTATTATAGCACAACATTCACCATTCATAACCAGAGGTGAAAGCATGCAAAGAATAACTCAGATTTTTGTCTTGATTATTTCACAATTCTGCTATATGATTTTAGGCAAATTATTTAAAGATGGTTCCTCATCTTCCTTGAAAAACACAAGTAGTTCCCTTTCTTTTTTATGTTCCATGAACAAATGACATAGGAAGTATAACAAGATAAAAGACTTAAGCAATGGAATATTGAGGACAGTGATAATCACTAATAGATGAGTATAAGTTTTAGAAATCATGTTTCATAAGACTTCATAGTCTTATATGAACATATGAAATATAAAATATTTCATATATGAAAATACATGTGCGGTGCCTGGGTGGCTGAGTGGGTTAAAGCCTCTGCCTACAGCTCAGATCATGATCTCAGGGTCCTGGGATCGAGCCCCGCATTAGGCTCTCTGCTCGGCGGGGAGCCTGCTTCCTCCTCTTTCTCTCTGCTTACTTCTGACCTCTCTGCCAAGTAAATAAATAAAATCTTAAAAAAAAAGAAAGAAAATACATGTGATCCTTGACATGTCTTTGATGCAGCATCTCAACTTGATACGTTCAAGAAACACACTTGTCAAATGTCACTTTCTTTTATGTTTCCTTCTTATACAAAGTATGAAATAAGTCCCACTTCAGGTATTGAATGAATCAACATTAATTTATTTCATTTTATAAATCTGTTATTTATAATGAGCTTTGAAGATTATTTATCCTTATTATGAAAATTGAATATAATTTTGCTTTCTATTTTTTTCTCTAACAGTATTTATTATTATATCTTAGAGTTATTTTAATTATATATAAATGAGCTAAAATAATGGTTTTTATAGTGTAAATCCCATAACTACTTTTATCTTTATTCTTCAATGTCAAAAATGTTGTTTTCTAGAATAGTAATCATGTGAATGGGAAAGTAATATTTACATAGTCTTTGCTTTAAAATAGATTCTTTGCCCCAAACTTAACACAACTCAAGGTATATTGCCATGCAACAATCTCAGGAAAAATCATTATACCAAAATAGAATTGGCAATAGAGCAAAATGCTCTATTTTGTGAGGACTTGGCATAAAAAGTATTCAGTAAAGGTATATGGTTAAGAAAAGTTTTTATCAGAATCTGGTTAGCTAATTATCTGAACTTGAGTCTCCTGGTGAGCATAAAACAAATTCTCTTCTTCCACATTGTCTGCAAACCAGAAGACTCTTGTATACCCTAAAATCAGTGACCTGGAGTCCTTAGAATGGCTAGACTATATTTTTAGTAAGACGGTGGAGTGATGTTAATATATTTTCCCAGATCCAAAATGCTGTTTCAGAAAACAAAAATAGTGCCTAGTTACTCAAAATTTGCCTCAGAGAATAATTAAGCCATAGTAATTAAAAAATGGGGTTACCTGGGTCCAGAATAGAGTTAAGGATTTAGACAGTTCAGAGAATTGAATGCTTCTCTTAAGGACACTGTTTAGACTGTGCACATATTCTGTGGAAAAATGTTTCTCAGTTCATATTTCCTTCCTATTTACCCTTGTTCATTGTTATTTAGTGAGGGATCAGAAGAAAACATACCTTTAGCTGCTTCTAATTTTAGAAATCTCTGGGTAGAAATGTCCTCCACTCTCCATACCTGCCTCCAAGCCTACTGAGACACAGAAGAGAAACACAGGATGGCACTGGCCAGGTAAGTCAGTGTGATCTGATAGGGCCTGAAGACTTACTTTCCTATAGGCATTAGAACAAAGATTTGGTTCGTAGTCCCTCAATCTTTGTTGAGCTCAATTAAATCAGATATTCAAAGTCCCTAGTAGCCCTTTCCTCTGATATCTAAAGGTTAATATCCATTGTTCTTTTTCTGCTTCTATTATAGTTAATTTTATGCATTTGTCTATACATCTGAATTTTAAACTTTTTGGGTCAGGACACACAATTAACTACCTCCCATGTTATCTAGAAGAGTGTTTCCACAAAGCAGATACTCAGTAAAAATTTATTTAATCAAAGCACATTATTCTTTTTAATTTTAATATACTTTATTTCAATTTAATATGTCTTGGTTCTTATTCTCTAAAATCATGGTAAATATCATGAATTGCCCTGCACTTAAAGATCTTTAGCAATGGCAAGATAGTGTTCAATCCTAATGCTAAAAATGAAAATAAAAGTCCCTCTTGAAAATAAAAAGGCATAATTCCTGTAAGGGAAATTTACAATTGTATTTTAAATTTTATATAGAGGAATTTACGTGGAAGAGTTATGTTGTAGAATTACTCAATGATTTTATTGCTTAATCATACCTTTCTAATGAGGACATGATAGCAAGCAACAACATAGAGGCATCATTCATGAAATTAAATCCACAGATGTTTTTATGTGTTGAGATGAGTTATTAAAAAAAAAAAAAGACTGATTCTTAGCCATAGCCCTTCTGTGTTGACTTCTCCGCTTTTCATTATTATAGAGGCATCCAAGGGTAATAGGACGAGAATTAGATTAAAAATATGACTAAACAGCTTCTGCCTACTCTGAAGTAAAAGAGCTCTTCCTTCCTGTCTGAGGAGCAGAGCTGAGATGGGGACTTTTATTTCAATGATATGTGAAGGGAAAGTTCTCAGGATAAACCTGTGATGACTGAGGAAAGCAGTGGAGGAGACAGGGAACAACCTTGGCAGAGATGTGGGCTCCTGAAGGTCTCAAACTGTTGGCTGAAACCACCTGGGAGGGAGTGGTGACTCCAGAGAAGTCAACAGTTAATGGGGTGGGTTGGGGGCAGGAGATGGGGGGTGGGGAGTGTGGTGGTGTGGTTTGGTAACCCACTCACAGTGACTGGGGATAGGTCTGCCCAGTAAAGCGGACTGGAACACATCGAAAGCACCAAGAGCATCTAAATTGTAAGGAAAGAAGGTGAGTAGTTTCTGAAGTAAAAGGTAAAGATTTGGTTGGAGATTGTAAGAAGTCTGTAGTATTAAGAAGCATGCTAGTGGCAGCACAGAATGTATATATTCATTGATTCATTAGGAAAGCAATGTTTAAGTCACTATGATCTTGCCATCCTTCGAAGAGCAATGTTTAAATATTATCTATAATGTGACAATTATTTCTCTGGCAACAAAAATAAGAGAAGATCAGATGAAATACACTCAGATGTGGTTGGTTTATGAGGATAGAGATAACCCTTGGTCTTGCCAAGGTTTAAGAACAAAGAAATAATAAAATTTAAAAGACTTGGGTACTTAAGGTACACAGTTAAGGAATAGTAGTGGTGCACTGAGGTACAATGAAGGCTGAAGATCCTCAAAAGGAGTACTTTGAGGTAAAATGCCACAGTTTGGTCAAGAACTTCAAATGAAAGATGAATCTTATGAGGCAGAAGCTATATGTGTTTTCTACATATCCTAATATGTAGAATAGAAAAATACAACTCTATTTAATACCAGCACTAGTGTTATTTTTCATGTTTGTGATCTCAGGGGAAATTTGTTAGACTCACATATAACCTGAGAGAGCTGTTTGTCTTTAGCATGTGTAAACATTTTGAAGGGTGAAATATAAGGTGTTCCAAATATATTTATAAAAAAAATTAAAAAATAAACTTGTCTCTTACACATCATAAGTAGAAAATAAAATTTAACATTTTATTAAATATATATAAAAATGCCAATTTTATCAATGATTAAGTACATGTATAGTTTAATATTTGTGACATTTTAACAAGATGTTAGACTATTCTTTCTTTGCATTAATTTCCTGGTATGCCTGCAGATTGTTAAGAAATCCTACCAAATGGAAAATTAAATAGCTATTTTCAGCTAAATGATTTCAAAAGAAAAATGATAAAAATCATGTCAAATCACTTAGAGCATGAAATTACATACAATATGTATTGTTATAAAATGATAATGTGATGTTATGTGTGATCTCATGAGATTAAGTCTCTACAGCTTACAAAAGGCTTAATGCAGACCTGAGAGGAGAAAAATTACATTAAAAAATAACTTTTAAAAAATAATCTTAACTCCTAACTCTTAAAGGATGAAGCAAACAAGGATTTAACTACATCAGAGCAATGAGAGTCATTAGCAGTTTTTGAAAACTATGATTATTCATATATATAATATATATGCATATGTAATATATATTTATATATAAAATGTAATATATTCATTTATATATTGTATGTTTCATGTATGTATATATATAACTCTTTTCCTTTCTTTGTGTTATCTCCTTATTTATCTGAACTATGCCTTGGTCATCTTACTGTATTGTTGGGATGATAGTTGAGATGCAAGCCACTATCACAAAGAGGAGAGGAAGTGCCACTGCTCTGGTCACTTGGAGCACCTGTAGAAAAAACATCACAACATCCCACTGGTTAGAACACCAGAATATTCTAGACTGATGCATTCTACATTATATATTTCCATATACTCAGTAATGTCAAGAAAACCAGTTAGTAAAATTAATTTTTATTTCACTTATACCAAAGCTGGAGTTTTGTAAGTAAGCGAAGTGACTAAAGTGGAACCCTGAAAGAGAACCATGTATTGATCTTTGATTTCAGAAATATTGCAAGGCTTTATTAAATAAAAACATAACTTTACAAAATTATTGTTTCATTTCATTATCCAAAGTGACTACACTTAAAAACCATACTTATAATTGTCCAGAATTTGGTTTGTCTACAGAGATTCTATTTATTATTATGTTTCAATGTATGAGGAAGTCATATTTTTAGATACCATAATTTCCACGATGCAAAAATGTTTGTACGGGCTCTTTATAAATGCTCTTGGTAGATGCTATAATTGGAAGTAACTTCTTTCATGATACCTAAATTGGTGCACTTGAAACTAAAATACTTCATATCAGAGTCTCATAAGAAATCTACTAATATCTTCCTTTCTCTAAATATGAGTAATATATGCCTTAAACTGAGATTTCACAATTCAATATTTTTTACAGTTGGGATTAGAATACATATTTCTTGATTTTTTATTCTTTTTCTGGGAAAACATGACATATTTTAAAGGCAATATTTTAATACATAAATATATTATTTTAAAATGTATATCCATTTTGAACAGAATAAAATGATATGTCAAATTCTGTGACAGATCCAAAGCAGTCATTTGAGTGAAATTCAAAGATTTAAATGTATGCATAAAAGAAAGGTACAAACTCAATGACTTATGTTTTCATCTTAAGAAGTTAGATATGAAAGAGCAAATTAAATCAAAATAGAAGACAGAAAATAATAAAAATAAAAGTGAAAATGAGTAAGATTGGAACAAAATAACAGAAAAGTTAACCAAGACAAAAATGGGTTCATTGGAAAGATTAATAAAGCTTATAGCAAAAATGATGTAGAAGAAAGAGTGAGAAAATACAAGTTATTAATATCAGGAATGAAGAAGGTTGAATTACTGCAGCCAACAAACATTTAAAGGAATAATAGAAGGATATGGTGGATAATTTCATTAAATAAATTCATAACTCAGTTAAAATGGAAAAAAAATCTTGGAAAACATTTTACCAAAATTTATAAAAGAAGGAAGAAATATCAGAAAAGTCCTATAAGAATTCAAGAGATGAATTTGTACAAAATAAAAACTGTAATTCTAGGTTCAGGTTGCCTTTTGGTGAATTTATTAAATTATTTAAGAAAAATATACTATTACTGGTAAGCAAAATCTTAATGAAAATAAAGGAGGAGTTAGACTCCACAAATTACATGAAGACATTAAAAACCCTAATACCAAAATCGTAGTAAAACACTACAAAAATGTATGTATGGATATCTCTGTGAACATAATTTTTAAAGTTTTTCCTATGTATTTATTTATTTAAGAGAGAGAGAGAGCATGAGCAAGGGGAGAGGGAGAGGGAGAAGCAGACTCCCTACTGAGCAGGGAGCCCAAAGCTGCCACTTGATCCCATGACCCTGGGATCATAACCTGAGAAGAAAGGACATGCTCAAATGACCAAGCCACCAAGAGACCCCTGAACGTATATATATTTTTAAAGTCTTAATATATTGGCAAATGGAAACCAGCAATATATAAAGAAAAATCTTAACATTTCATGATCAGTGGTGTTTTTCCTAAGCTTAATTTGGCATTGAAAATAAATATTAAAAAAATCACCATATAAAACTTCTCCAGAATAGACCACATACTGGGTCACAAATCAGGGCTCAAATGATAGCAAAAGACTGAGATTATTCCCTGCATATTCTCAGATCATAATGCTTTGAAACTGGAGCTCAACCACAGGGAAAATTGTGGAAGGAATTCAAACACCTGGAAGCTAAAGACCACCTTGCTTAAGAATGCTTGGATCAACCAGGAAATCAAAGAAGAACTTAAACAATTCATGGAAATCAATGAGAATGAAGAGACTTCAGTCCAAACCCTATGGGATACAGCAAATGTGGTCCTAAGGGGGAAATATATAGCCATCCAAGTCTCCCTCAAAAAAACTGAAAACTCCAGAATACACCAGCTGTCTTTACACCTTAAAGAACTGGAGAATCAACAACAAATTAAGCCAAATTCACACACAAGAAGGGAAATAAGATTAGAGCAGAGATCAATGAGATAAAACCTAGAGATACAGTAGAATGCATCAACGAAACTAGAAGCTGGTTTTTTGAAAGAATCAATAAGATCGATACACCATTGGCCAAACTAATCCAAAAGAAAAGTGAGAAGACCCAAATTAATAAAATTATGAATGTAAAGGGAGAGATCACAACTAACACCAAGGAAATAGAAACAATCATCAGAAATTATTATCAACAGTTATATGCCAATAAGTTAAGCAACCTAGATGAAATGGATGCATTCCTGGAAAACTATGAACTTCTAAAACTGAACTAGGAAGAAACTGACAACCTGAATAGACCAATATCTAGTAACAAGATTGAAAGAGTGATCAAAAACCTCCCCCAAAATAAGAGCCCAGTACCTGACGGATTTCCTGGGGAATTCTACCGAACGTTCAAAGAAGAAATAATACTCATTCTCCTGAAGCTCTTTCAAAAAATTGAAGCAGAAGGAAAACTTCCAGACTCACAAATGTTCATCATCACTAGCCATCAGGGAGTTTCACATCAAAACCACATTGAGATATCACCTTACACCAGTTAGAATGGGCAAAATTAACAGGACAGTAAACAATGTGTGTTGGAAATGAGGTGGAGAATTGGGAACCCTCTTACACTGTTTGTGGGAATGCAAGTTGGTACAGCCACTTCGGAAAACAGTGTGGAGATTCCTTAAGAAATTAAAAATAGAGCTTCCCTATGACCATGCAATTGCACTACTGGGTATTCACCCCAAAGATACAGACATAGTGAAAAGAAGGGTCCTTTGTATCCCAATGTTCATAGCAGCAATGGCCACAGTCATCAAACTGTGGAAAGAACCAAGATGACCTTCAACAGTCAAATGGTTAAGGAAGATGTAGTCCATATACACGACAGAGTATAATGCCTCCATCAGAAAGGGTGAATAGCCAACTTTTGTATCAATATGGACAGGACTGGAAGAGATTATGCTGAGTGAAATAAGTCAAGCAGAGAGAGTCAATTAAATGGTTTCACTTATTGGTGGAGCCTGAGAAATAACACGGAGGTCACGGGGAGATGGAGGGGAGAAGGGAGTAGGGGACTAGAGTAGAGAGACTATGGACTCTGAAAAACAATCTGAAGGTTTTGGAAGGGTGGGGGGTGGGAGGTTGGGTGAGCCTGGTAGTGGGTATTATGGAGGGCACGTATTGCATGGAACACTGGGTGTGGTACATATACAATGAATTCTGGAACACTGAAAAGAAATTTTAAAATTAATTAATTAAAAAATAAAATAAAAATTCACCATATAAGCAGAATTAAAAATAGAATCAAATATGATATTTCAATGGATGTAAAAAAATTGTGACAGTTCAACATCAAGTTATGTTAAAAAGAAAAAGAAAAATCCTCAGTAATCCAAGAATAAAAAGAACACTTCCTAAACCTAATAAAGGGTATGTGTGAGTACCTACAGCTAATATAATACTTAATGGTAAAAGATTGGAAATTTCTCCTCTAATATCTTGAGCAAGAGAAAGATATTTACTCTCAAAACATTATAAACAATTTACTGGAAGTCCTAACCATTGAAATAGGCAAGAAAAGGAAATTTTAAAAATGTGGATTGGAAAGAAAGAAGCAGAATTCATTATTTACAGATAACATAAGTGAAAAGCCTTAAAGAATATATCAAAATTCCTACAGAACTAATAGAAAGTTAACCCTATAATGCAGAATATGTGCATGTATAAAAATAAACTGTATTTCTATGCGTTAGCAACAATAACTGGAAAATAAAAGTTTTTTTTGTTTTTTTAATACCATTTATGGTAAAATAAAAAATGCTTAAAAATAAGTTTAATGAAAGTTAAAATATAATAAATCCAGCTTAGTCCCATTCAGAATCATAATTGGATATTATGAACATTCTTGCATAAGGCTTTTGAAAGTCTTCTAATTTTATGTCACTATCATAAGCACTTAGGAGTAGAATTGCTAAGTCACCAGGTAGATATATAATTAACTTGTTAACTAGTTGATTTAAAGGCAAGAGATTTTTAAGTAACTCTTATTATAAGTTTCCACATGGACTGGTACTTCCTTCAATCTCTCTAACCTCATCAGATGACTTAAGTGTTAATGCTTGTTTATCAAGTCCAAGAGTCAAATAAGAGTATATAATTCTATGAGTTAGATAAAACATATTAATCAAATGTTATGAATGAAATATAGAGATACAAAATGTATGCAGTTGATATGATACTATTTTTATGATAAATAATGTCTCCAATTATAGGTTAGCAAATAACTGTAAATGTGCAGAATACATTTTGAAACATAAATAACACCTGCTCCCTTTGCATGAGTATTATAAAATGATTTGTGATACAAAAATATTTGTATTCAAGCAGAAATCCCAACTTTAAAAAAATTACCAGTTACTCTCAGGAAATAATGGTTTAAAAAATAAATATGATGATGTGAGCATTTTACCTATTCTTCATAAATGCTTACATGCACAGTCTTCATTCAGTGGGAGTTTGAGGAAAGCAGGTGATCTTTTTAAAAATGACACTGTTAGGGTCACTTCTTCTCCAGCATTCCGAAGCACCTGAACCTAAAACAAAACAGCATAAAAATGATACTGTCATCAGTATGGTCACAAAGTATTTTATATGGTTACAAAACCTTGAAATGATTTGTTGTCTTTTCTACCTCTCTTTTTTCTGTAGTGTTCAAAAACATTTTACTAAAGATAGAGGGAATGGATTATGTAACATTGTAGGAATATAGCCATCATGTTCTTCCTCTTCCCAACATTTGGTGGTCCCCTGTTCACTCACAATGTCATCATAGTCCATTTATTATGACATCTACAGAAAGATGCAGTGTTCAAGCCAACTGTGTCATTAATTTAATAATATATATTGAACTTCTATTGTATACCACTTGGAGATATAAAAATAAATGACCCTGCAGATTTTGATGAAAGAGCAAATTCAAATTAAACAAAATTGGCACAATTCAGTCAAACACATTTTCAGAAAAAAAAGGTATTATTTTCCTATTATATCATTGAATATTTTATTTCCCTTTCCCTGAAGACTTGGAATAATGATGGAGACTGTTATCATCAACTCTCAATGTTTTTTACTTTTTTATTTTTTTTAAAAAGTTTATTTTTGACAGAGATCACAAGTAGGCAGAGAGGCAGGCAGAGAGAGAGGGGGAAGCAGGCTTTCCACTGAGCGGAGAGCCCAATGCAGGGCTCCATCCCAGGACCCTGAGATCATGACCTGAGCCGAAGGCAGAGGCTTAACCCACTGAGCCACCCAGGCGCCCCTCTCAATGCTTTTTAAATTATAGAATTAATAGGTCTGGTTCTACCACTTTAAATAATGTCAAGTTCTTAAAAAAATTGTATCAAGACAAATGTAAGAAATACTAAAAGAAATACAAGAAGCTGAGGAGTTATCTGTAACAAACATACCTAGAAAATATATAGGTGTATTTATAATTTGGATATCTCACATCAACTAATAGGAGAATTACAAATAATTAGTGGGGAGACAGTTAATAAACATGGGAACACAGCTTGTGATTAAACATCTAGAAAAATATTCCACTCAGTCGTTAGAGAATTGACTATCAAAATTATTTAGAATGACTTCTGCTCTGGAGAAGATGGCTTGGCTTCATCTTTCCCTTCTCCCCCTCAGTAATTATAAACACTCAAAAACCTGAAAGAGACAACTGAAAGGCAAGTCCAACTCTGTAAGGTAGAAAGAGAAAAGAACAACTGTTAGGGATACGAGGATTGATGGAAAAGCACAGAGGAGGGGTGTTTTAGATGTTCCCACTCAACAAAGGGATTTCTACCCAATGGTGGATTAAAGAGTCCCTTTGCCCACTTAGTTGAACCAGGGGGGCAAGCCCGAGGAAACTCCTCCTACATTCCTCAAACAGCATCAGCAGGTAACAGTGGGAAATCAATTAGGCCAAAGAATCCAAACAGTCTCTAAAAAGTATATTGTCAATGGAACCACAGCCCACAAAATTAGACTAGGACCTGTATGGTAAATAGAGTGAATTCCTGCTAAAAAGGAAAAAAAAGGGGGGGGGGTAAGGGAGGCTTACATAAGGACCACAGGCTCAACATAATAAGCAAAGTGGCTAGGAGATGATAAAATAACATGTCTTGCTAAGAACCAGAAGAATCACAATTTGAATGAGAAAAGATAGCTAACTCCAATTAGATAAATTACAAACTGGTATTATCTGACAAGGATTTTTAAAGCCGCTTTAATAAAAATATGTCAGCAAGAAATTACAAATTCTCTTGAATTGAATGAAAAATCATAAAATCTCAGCAAAGAAATACAAATTGTGAAAAAAGAACCAAATGAAAACTATAGAACTAAAAACAGCATTAACCTAAAACAAACAAACAAACTTATTGGATTGGGTCAGTAATACAGTGAAGATGACAGAAGTTAGTATATGTGCTGCCGAAGCGAGCACGAAGATGACAGAAGTTAGAATCAGTAAACTTGAGGACAGAACAATAAAACTCACCCACTCAAATGCAGGAAAAAATAATATATTTCATCACAAGTAAAAAAAATTTTTTTTAATTAAAAAATATATATAATCATTTTAGTAGATGCAAAGAAGAATTTAATAAAATATATTTGATAAAATTATAGAAAACTGTTTACAATATAGTATCTTATATTATAAAGAAGATATAGAAAATTTTTTTTAGAAATTTCTTTAAGAAACATCATTAATGGTGACTTATTGAAATATTTCTCTCTCAGCTCAGAAATGAGACAAAAATGTCCACTAGCTCGTTTCCCTTAATCTTTCTTCAGGTCATACTGAAATAAGGCAAGAAAAGAACTAATAA